>JANVCL010000007.1:25831927-25844761 GCA_026546855.1 Erythroxylum incrassatum | reverse complement strand
TTGATTGAATTTAGGTTTGGGAACAATCATTGAAACGGAGGTGATCTAGACATTGATTCTAGGTTGTTGCCGTATCAAAAGATTGTGCACCAAGTGTAGCACCCATAATGAAGGGTGATAGATTAAATTTTAATCAATGCCCGAAAAATGATTTTAAACGGAACACATGAAAAATATTCCATATACTTCAGTTGTCAGAAGCCTTATGTATGCTCAGGTCCATGCTATACCTGACATCGCATATGCTATTAGAATGTTAGGTAGGTATCAGTGTAACCTAGGTGTTGACCGCTAGAAAGCTGCAAAGAAGGTTTTGAGATATCCTAATGGCACAAAAGACTACATGCTTATATATAGGCAAATTGAAAACTTGGAAGTAATTGGATACTCCGACTCAGAATTTGCTAGCAACATTGATTCAAAAAAATCATCATCTAGTTATAATTTCATGCTAATTGGTGGAGCTATATCTTGGAGAAGTGCCATGCAGACCTTGATTGCTACTTCTACTATAGAGGCTAAGTTCACATGATGTTTTGAGGCCACCTCATATGGTGTATGGTTGAAGAGTTTTATATGTGAGCTTAGAGTTGTCGATTCAATTTCTAAGCCCTTAAAATTATACAGTGACAACTTAGTTGTAGTTTTTATGGCTAAAAAATAAGAGTAGATGTCGAAGTAAGCATATCAACATTAAGTATTTAGCCACAAAAGAACGTGTTAAAGAAAGGAAAGTTGTCATTGAGCACATTAACACTGAGTTGATGATTACGGAATCTTTAACTAAAGGCATGCCACCTAAGCAATTTAAGGATCACATAGTGCGAATGGGACTTTATTCCATAATGTGATTTTTATTGTACATTTGTTTCTTCAATGGAACTCTTATTTAATTTGATGTTTTCTCAAATGGTTTTGTGCACATATATTTAATTGTTTTGAGAAATGACTTAAAAGTTTGGACCTAGAATAAACATATAGTTTATTCATTAAGTTTAAAGGCTAGTAATGAGAGACTTTATATATTTTATATATTTTAATACATGGAAGATAATACTTGTTATAAAAGGACCTAACGCCATGATTTATATATTTAGTTTCTTGTTATATTTCATGTTAGGATAAATGGACAAAGTGGGCGAATGTAAAAAAAAAATTTCCCAAAATCTTAGGATATCCTACTATTCAAAATTTGGTCCATTTAATGGTTTGACCCATTAATCATGTAAATGCTCATACATCGTCATTTTCATCTTCTGTGATGCGATGAAATGATAAAGCGATGAAACATATGTTTTTAGGTCCCTATCCTTGGCTTGATGTAACTAGAACAGGACACTATCGAGTTTTGGAGATCAAAGGCTAGAAGATTCAAAAACTTTCTTGAATCGTTGCTGGACAAAACCTGGGTGCAATGGCTGGAGGTATTCTTCTGTTATGCTTCCACTTATTAAATATTTAGATTAACATATATATATATATATATATATCTTATTTATATGTAAATAATGTTGTGTTTTAAGATACATGCTTTAGTTTACATTATCTCTAAATTATACATAATGATTGCTATATTAATATTGGATATTAATATAACGTTAAAAAACTAACACATGTTATATTTCTTTCTTATGAAGGACGTAGTCGATCTTATAAACTAAAGTATAGAGATATTTAAAAAAATGAGTTAGTGTTTATTAGATAACAAATTTACTGAACTAGCCCTATATAAGAATTCTATTTGGATTACTACTTGTATGATTATAAAAATTCTCATTGCAATAATTGTATAAGTGATCACTTGACTTGGATCTCCTCTATATCTCAGGTAAGATTGATATATTTTGATACTACTTATGACTTAATTTAGTCAAAGGTAGCTCAGTCGGTAGTCATTGAATATATCATAAATTATATTAGATTAGTTTAGTGATCAATATAGGATTTATCACCCTAAAGTGATTAAGGAGATTTTTCTCAATTAGTATAGATTTGAAAAATCCTTGATCAAGGTATAATACTTTGTAAAATAGGTTACAAATTTCATTTATAAATCAATTGTTAATGGTGGCAAACTAACATGATTAAACTCAAATAAAGTAGACAATAATTTCATACTTTAAGTATAATCAAAATATTGTATAATTAAAGGATTTAATTATAAGAAAAATTCATGCACAAAAAAGGTTAATTAAAATTACTTTGACATTCTTAAACATTTAAGCGGTCATGATGCAATACTGGGCAGTAACATTGATCTATAAATATAAATTATTTAAGTAAAAAATAACGATTAATTAAAATAGTTAATTATCTAATCTTAAATATAATTTAAAGTTATAATTTTTATTCATTGTCAATATATTTAGGAACCTCACACAAAAATTACGAGTTAAAGAGAAAAAAGGTATTTTAATCAAGTTATAGTTGATTGTAAAGTTTGAGAAACTTTAAGATTAAATCTGTGAAATTAAATAAATAAGAACCAATATGAGTTTTTGGGTCTTATTTGGGAAAAATTGGTATTTAATTAGAATTAATCCTAATTCTAATTAAATTTTAATTAAAATTAAAATTTTATTTTAATTAAATTACTAAAAGAACCAAAACATGCTACAAATAAGCTTAGGCTTTAAAAGAGCTAGCATTTCTTGCCTAACTATCTCTACAATAATTATAGAGTTCTCTTAATATATTATGTGGATACTATTAGATGACAAATACATGTGCAACTATGGTGGTTGAGATAAGCCAATTTTAAAAATAGTTTAAAGAAAATGACAAGAAAAGATCAAGTTTCACAATAAAGTACGAATTGTAATTCATACTAGTTTTACGTGTTAATTATATTATAAAATTTAAGTGATCTTATCTTTCAGAAAATCAAAGAAAAGTTTTTTATTATTTTGTTATGTGCTAGATAAATCCCAGCATTGATTTTCCAACATTGGTTTCAAATCCATTTTAATTTTATAACTTGATTTTATGTTTATTTTCATATTATTTAATTTTCAAATTGAAAATTACAAATCCTAAATAATTAAATCTAAAAGGTTCATATTAATTTCTTATAAAAGGTTGGAAATCTTAAATTATCGAATATTAAGAATTTATAGTCATAATTATAAATTTTAACTAACATAGATAATATATTTTTCTTACAAAATATTTTACAATCCTCTTACTCAACAAGAACCACGATAAAATCCTAAAAGAGTTAGTGTTTATGATACCATCCGTTCTAGAATCACAATAATGCTAAAAGCTAAATTATTGAATTTGGAAATTGAAGATTCATCAAAGCTAATTACAAAGCTTTGAGCCTTTTCTCCTATTATCAGGAATCTAATGTCAATAGTTAACATTTTGACCACCAAAAATATCAAAAGAAATAGTTTGCATATGCCCTTCTACAACCTCCCTAAGTGAAGGAAGAGTACACAATAAAATATCAACTTAGTATGGGAAAAACAAATCTATTGTCTCCCTCTCATAGTGAAGGTTAGACCATCCTTTGTTGGTGATAAGTTAAAGCATATAAATCTAATAACAGTTTGATCCAAAGACAATCTTGTTCTTATGATTGGTTATCCTTATATTGAAATTTTATATGTTGGTCATGTTCTATCCTTGTCAGAGATTTGATGTGAGGAAAGGCAGTGTCACAAGGGTGGTTCTGGAAGTTATCTATCAAGGTGGAGACCGGAGATAAAAGGCGAGACTTGCAAGGGTGGTAGTGGCTCTTTTTTTTTTGGATGAATGGTAAATCTACTTACTTACTTAAACCTCAATCCTTACCTCTCCATTTCCCTCCAGAACATTTCAATACTTTATCAAGCATTGAATACTTCTTTCAGAATGTCAGCTTCTCACCACAACATTTAAAGCTTTTAGAACTTCGGTTTACGCAAAGCATTTAATGCTTGTGAGAATAATTGTTTAAATGGTTCATTCTTCTTTACGCAAAGCATTCATTTTTTCTAAAATATTCTTAATTCTTCTGAAATTTAAATGGCTCATTTTTTTTGGAAATCAAACACCATCTTATGTTGTACTTTGCATCGCCTTCTCGCTTTTCCCCTTCTCAGGAGCAGCTGAGTCCACGACCGTCTAGTATTTGCTTCTCCTTCTCGCTTTTCCCCTTCTCGGGAGTAGTTGAATCCACGACCGTCCAACCTCAAGCTCACGACTCTTTCAATCCTGATTTAATCGAGGTACGTACCTTTCAATTTCCTTTGCTTCGGATCTATTTGAAGGTATATGATTTTTTTGGTATTGTTTGTCTGAATAGAAACTCAGGATTTTTGTATTATACGTACCTTTCAATTTTTGTATTCAAGTGCGGGGAAGACCGTTTATCTTCAGTATTCCAACAGGCAAGAAATCGTTAACAACAAGACAACTCCTGATGTTGCTGAAAATGTGTTATTGGTGACCATTGAGGGTCCGAATGCACGACTTGTCAGTATTGATGTCTTGCACTTGGTGAGCTTATTACAAACTTGCTCTGTATGTTTAGAAGGACAAATGTCTATACTTGTGAAGGATGATAAGATAGATCTGTACTTAGGCTGCAGTATGTCATGCTTTGCTAAGCTTTTCTTAAAATGTATGTAAATGAATCAGCAGGCCCATGTCAAGGAACTATCTTCAATGGCAGCTTAGTGCATCGGGAGAAAGAGCGCACGTGTGTTTGTCTTCTTTCTCCTTTCCTTAGCACTGCCTCTTTCTTCCCTACTCTTCCTCCTCAACTTCATCTCCCTACCTTTTAAGTTAATTTTGGCAATATTTTCCATTCTGGTTTTCCTGCAGACCTCTCAGCCTTTAGTGTTTGCATCCATCATCCTGTAGTGTTATTCTACTATCTTCTGTTGTATGACGAGGTTTATGACCTGATAAATTTGCTATATTTGTTTATGTATGTATTCATGAAGTCTTCACATCCCTTTGAACCATTGCAGTTTTTGGTTAATGGCTTGTTATTGCATGCAAGTCTTTTCGCAATTGAGCAGAGGTCAAACACAAGTCTCTTGTTTACATGGACAAGCAGTCATGGCTTGGTCCATTATTGGTCTTTGCTTGTTTTTAAGTGTGACAAGTTAATGGTTTTTTTAGTTCAGTATACTCTCATTTTAAGTACATGGAATAGGATAATGCTAGTTACCTAGAAATAAGGTGAAAGTTCTTTTTTATGAAAATGACATATGAGCTTTTATGTTCAATTCCTTTGTATATCAGCATCTCTGCTGATGAATGTTGATTGGCTTCTGAATGTAACTTGTTTTTCTATAATCTGACAATGAGCAGCAAGACTTATCCTTCATTTCAGATGTTGCATGGGCTTCCTTTTTGGCTGCTATTGAAAGTCATATAACTTAATCGCTGCCTGTGCAGTTCTGCATTATCCAATGTTTATTTGAATGCTTAAATTGTTGTTGTTAGAAGGACTTTTTCTATTATGTGTTGATTCCAAGTGAATTTATTGTAGATAACAATATATGTTACTTCAGTCTGCCTTAATTATTGGAAATTATACAAGCAATATAGGCTATGGAAGTCTTATATTGTGTTGCCTTTCCGCTGATTCAGGTGTTTTCTGCATTTGGGTTTGTTCATAAGATCACTACCTTTGAGAAGACAGCTGGGTTTCAGGTCTGTTTGTTGATCATTTCCAAATTTTTAGTTTTATTCATCTTTCATTTGTAAGCTTATTTTTCATTGCATTTTTACTTTCAGGCATTGGTGCAATTTTCGGATACAGAAACTGCTTCATCTGCGAAAAATGCCTTGGATGGAAGAAACATCCCTAGGTGACAGTTGTATTAATTGTCTGACATGGTATCTTGTCAAACCGTTGTGGAACATATAGGCTTAATATGGTCTTCATATTCATTAAACTTATAATTGCTTCACCTATTTTAGGAGAATAATGGGATATACGTTTCATAGAAGTGCCAATGTACTCTTGACACCTTTCATCTATCTTTTATCAAAGCTTGACGATGTTGTGAAATTGCTAAGAGAGTTTGCGTTTCCCTTTCATCATATTTTAATTAGCGAAACTATATAGTCGGGACAACTGAGTAGTAGTCCTGAAAACACGATTTTTCTCTGTAGAGATAATTGAAATCCCTTCAATCTCATAACGGGTTTGTCAATTGTCACCACAGGATGACCTTTGACCTTGTGCTGCCCTTTGTTTCAGGTATCTTCTTCCTGATCATGTTGGACCATGTGCTCTTAGGATCACTTATTCTGCGCATACTGATTTGAGTGTAAAATTCCAAAGCCATCGTAGCAGGTGATATATTTGTCTTTGCATCCTTGCAGTCATTTATTTGTTTCTCCATCTGTGTTGGTTTATTGTTTTTTTCTAGTCCTGTGCCTGCCACCCACCTGGCTATTATCTCTGACTTCTCCTCTATTAATTGCCAAATTTGTCATATCTTAATAGGTACTCAAAAAAATTTCCTCATACTTTATAATTGCAATTTTTTAATGAATACAGGGACTACACCAATCCAAACCTTCCTGTTGCTCCATCAGCTATGGATGGAAGTGGTCTGGTAAGCCTCTATCCAAACCTTCATTATGTTAAAAGAAGTTGCAGCCTTTTCACCATTCATGATTGCCTTTCAATTTGTAACACTCTTTCAGGATTTAAACAGGTGAACCTGCTTTCCTTTTAATCCAAAAATTCTTCTATTTCATTTGATTTCATTCTCATCCAAACGATTTTCTTTTATCCCCATTGCAGATGAATGTGGGTGTTGATGGAAAGAAACTAGAACCTGAGAGTAATGTTCTTCTTGCATCGATTGAGAATATGCAGTATGCTGTAACTTTGGATGTTTTACACATGGTACTTGCAACTGCTATTAACTCAGTGGAAATAGTTTGTTTCTGTGCCTTATCAATTCTAAATCATCTTTTAAATCCCTAATCCAATGCTAGGTTTTTTCTACGTTTGGACCTATTCAGAAGATTGCCATGTTTGATAAGAATGGTGGTCTTCAGGCTTTAATTCAATACCCTGGTATGTACTCATGTCTCTGATTTGAAGCTAAAATAACAACTGTTTTGGTAAAAAATGCTATACCCTCAACAGAGCGTCGATACCAACTATCTACTTGTTTAGATTCTAGCTGTCATCAAACACGTGGTGCACAAGTGAATACAGGATTGTCAACGAACCGATCTGAGCTAATCATTTCTATGTTTATTAAAATTTTCCCAAACTTGACCGTAGCTTTTCACTTGAGCGTAAAATTAGTGATTGAGCTTGGTTCATTAAAACGTTTCATTGTTCAAGCAGCTCATGTGCCCAAATTGAGTTTATATAGTATATATTATAATGAAACTTTGGTTCTGTTACCTGCAGATGTTCAGATGGCTGTTGTTGCAAAAGAAGCATTGGAAGGCCACTGCATCTATGATGGAGGGTTTTGCAAGCTTCACATTTCATACTCACGTCACAACGATCTCAGCATAAAGGTATTTGACATTATCTTCATAATTCAAACTACAGATTGTGCTTAAGGTGGCAATCTATTGCTTTTAGCTGAAAGAAGGAATTGCTTATTAATAATCAGCTGATTTATTGAAAATCCTGAGGAATTTTATTTTGGATATAGTATGATGGCACATAACAAGGAGTAAAAGATCGTTGGATCCTTAAATTTATCAGGCATCATCCATTTGAGCGTTCTATACCAATTACAGGTCAATAATGATCGGAGCAGAGACTATACAGTCCCAAACACTGGTATGTTGAACCCTCAACCTTCAATTCTAGGGCAACAACCAGTCCAACAATTTGGTCCTCCTGTTCCTCCATACGGTGGAGCTCAGTTTGCCCCAACTACTGAGCATCCACCATCGGCCGGATGGTCTGGAGGACCTCAATCCATGCCTACGCAGATGAACAGTCATCCTTACATGCCTCCTGGAAATATTCCATCACAAATGGGGCGTGGAGTGATGCATATGCCCCCTCACACTGGCGTACAACACCACGGCATGATGCCTTACAGACCCAACTAGATGCAATAACACTTACTAATATTGCATCCGTCGCCGTTTTCACTGCAAATCATTAGCATCGACAGTTCGGAGAGCGCCTCCTGCCAGAAATAGCCTACCGGCAGAAAACTGGTAATTCCAAACGTCAAGTGATCTGAATATCGTCTTCTCCTCAAATTTTATTCAACTTTTGAGTACCTTCCCAGGGACCATGACACTTTCATGTTTATTTTCTTTAGATATCATGAAATGTGGCATTTGAAATATTCGGCCATTGGTATTACATATTGAAGCTTATGCTTTGCTTTTGCAGATAAGCCTGAAATTTGACTTGCTCCATTCAACGATTCTTAAGTGCATAATATTAAACTAATATTCATCATAAATATTTAAAGAAGAAAAGAGAGCTAAAAGATGAGTTAGCTCTAAAGCTACACAAGTAACTGGCCTACTTTGACCCCAGCCTATATGATGGGATTATGCTGTGATTCTTCAAATACATAAATTTGGGACTATACAAGTATGTTTCAAATGTCTGGTTAAAGGAAAGATTTATGATTTAAAAGTTTAACGGTAGTGAATTGTTATAAAATGAGTATATAATAAATAAGAAGTAAAATTTGTAAAAATAAGTAAAAATAAAATATTTTATTGAAATAAAAATACATCAATGCTTATTATTATATAATAAATAAATATGAACTTAATATAAAACTTAAAATAATATTAAATATCAAATTTGTATTTGTGAAGAAAGTTGAGTCTCATCGTCATCCGAAGTTTTAAATTTTTTAACCTTATTTAAAGATTTGTAAATTACATTTTTATCCAAAGTATTTGAATCAACTTTTTTTACTACACTTAAATAAATTATAAATTAATAATGTATGAAATTATTCTCAGCTGGAAACTTGTAATATATTATACTTTTAATTTAAATATGATTATACTTTTAACATAAATAAGATCATTAAATTTTTTATGTTCTAAACGATTTCGTTTCTTTGTATGAATACATTCAAAACAATCCAATGATGCAGAAGCTATTTGACTGAATAATCTAATAGCGAGTTTTCTCAATGTTTGAGCACTATCACTGAATAATCTCCATCACTCATCTGTATTTTAAATTAATGTTTATGATAAGTAAATATATTAACAATAAATAAAGAATGAATTAAAAGTATAAAACTTACTTAACTGCATTTTTTTTCAACATAAGTTCTCTCTTTGCTGAAAACGCTTTAAATCTTCACGACACAATTTAATTTCATTTATTGCTTGCGATTGCTCTTTAATGGAGAAAATATCTTTTCATTCAATCACATCAAACAGACCGTCCATAATATTAATTATGTGTGCGTTTTCACTATATAAGTAATAAGGATTGAGAAAATAAGTTGTTAAATGGATCATTTGAGTAAGATGCTTATCCTATCGTTGGTCAATAATATCTATGTACGACTTATACAATTTCTCTTTTCCTTTAACAAGATCTATGATTATTTTGTGAGTTCTATACATACTATCATATATATACCCCAAAGACGACTTCTCGTTTGAGTCAACAATCCATAACAATCTTATAAGTGGAGCCCTAATCTTGACAATGATCAAGCAAGCATCACAAAATTTATTATTTAAAATAATGGCACAAACTTCTTTTCCTTTTTCACTTTTTGATAACTTATGACTTGAAAATTGTTTACTTGTTACTAAAATTTGAAGTAATTGCTTATGTTCATAAACACTTTTCAAAGTAATATGTTGGATCTCACTTGGTTCCGGAATCCAGCTCTTGCTCTGATACCACTCAATGTTGGACATCGCTTAGTTTCGGAATTCAACTCTTGCTCTGATACCACTCAATGTTGGGCACCGTTTTCGGAACCTAACTCTTAACAATATCATCATACTTAACTAGAGCGTGCATGTTACCTTGTAGGGTATTTTCATGAACCCTTATTAGGCAACATCCCACAAGAGTGGCGTGCCCACAACCGATAAACATTAAGACACACTTATGCCTCCAACTTAACCTTTTTTTTACAAAGGAGTCAAAAAAAGAACAAACGCAATCAAAATTGCTTCAATCCATCTTTTCATTACTCAAGCTACATAGTTTGACAAACTTTATGTACATATCAAAAGTCACACCCTTGGCTTATTACAAAAATACAAAGTAGCAAATATAACAATTCCTTTAGGCTCTCGAACACTTGATCTTCTAATTATAACCTGAGAATAGGACAGAGAGGGGGATAAGCTTGATAGCTCGTGGGAAACAGTTTATAATAATAAAAAGAGATAAGCAAAACCTTTGAAACCATTTTACTTGTCATAGAAAATATCTTATTGAAAACCATACAGCACAATCTTCTCAAAGTCTTATCATGTAGTCAAATTCACAAATTTTCAAAACATGAATGCATCACACATGTTATCATAACCTAAACACATAATCACATCAGAATGGTTTGGGTAAGTCCGAAACATGACGCACTACACATTTCCAATGAATGGTCCTGTGTAGTCGTGAATTCTTGAAGGAGTCCTTGGAGGAGCTCTATGTCACTAGCGGGCAGGCTAGAGAAGCCTATTCTTGGGTCAACGTGCACGTGATGGTTCTTGAGGGACTACCACAAATCCACATAATACATAGATTTCAAAATCTTGTAAACTTGTTGCCTAAAATGACACTTTTTTTTGTAAACTTGCTTTTCATGTACTTGACGTATATCTTGAAAACCGTTCTTAAAAATATGCTTTCATAAACATGCAACTTTTTCATGGTCTTTTCCTTTTGAAAATCATCATTCAAGATCATGTAACAAACATGTAGCAGATTTCACAAATCATTCATGAACAATAATGCAACACTTATAATGCAAATGAAAAAAAGTTTCTTTGATTTAAAGAAAACAACAGTAGCTTATTTATATTATTTAAAGAAAACAACAGTAACTTATCCTTCCTTATAGGCTTATGCTCTTTTCAACCTAAGTGTCTTGCCAAAAATACCCTTGAACATTCTGACATAACACTTTCTTCTAGAAAAATATCCTCCATTTTCTTAAGATTCTAATGCCACTGAAATCATTTAATTTGGTTCAGTGATTCAAAAGATATATTTCAAACATTTTTGGACTGCTCTTGTCTAAAATAGTATACTATACACAACTTCTATATGAAATTTAAACATCTTAGAGATGGAATTAGATTCCAATTTCTTCATAACATTTGTAGCTCCATCTCTGTAGTTTACCACAAATCAGAAATCATCTCATTTGGGTCAGTAGAGCTCCAGAAATCATCAAAATACTGAAGTATATTCAGTGGAATAACACCAGTTCATATTATTCAAGAACACATTCATTGTACACGTCCGATTGTTTTCACTCAACCTTTCTTATTTCATATCGGATAGCTTCAATATTTGGTGGAGATATCGATAAAAGTCTTAAAAATCCAATGGTTCAAGAATCAAGTCATTTGGAGGTCTAGTGAAGGAGTTATGGACAAAAGAAGCAACCATGTTTTTGACCTCAATCATACTAAACCTGTTTTGGAGAAACAGCTATAACTTTCTATAACAATTTCTGATGGAGGTGTTCTTTGGATGTTTCTAAAGAAAATTCAAGATCTACAACTCTCATGAAGACTACAAAGACAAATTCTTTTATCTGAGAGGTCAAAAATAGAACAGAAGGTAGGATGTCATTTTGAGACGAAAGTGACATCATCAAACGATATAAGGTTGGGAAAATTATCATAACTTTCTCTACAGATATCAGATTAAATTGTTATTTATATTGTTAGAAAGAGGACTTAAAGATCTACAACTTTTATGAAGACCTCAAAGGCCAATTCCATCGTTTGAAGGGTAGAAAATGGATCAAAGGATGCATGATGTCATTATAAGAAGATGGTGACGTCATCAGAAGATACAAGGTTGGGAAAATTTTCATAACTTTCCCTACAGATATTGGATTGAGGTGTTATTTATGTGGTTGGAAAGAGGACTTCAAGATATATAACTTTCATGAAGATCTCAAAGACCAATTCCATCTTTTGAAAGGTAGAAAATGGATCAGACGATGCATCATGTCATTATGAGACGATGGTGACATTATCAGACGATACAATATAGGGAAAATTTCCATACCTTTCGCTACAGACATCGGATTAAGGTGTTCTTTTTATTGTTAGAAAGAAGAATTCAAGAGGTACAACTCTTATGAAGACCAATTCTTTCATCTGCAAGGTCAAAAATAGAACAGAAGGTAGGATATCATTTTGAGACGGAAGAAATGAACAATAATTGAGACGGTCAAACTGAGACGGTCAAACTGAGATGGTCAAACTGAGACGGTCAAACTGAGACGATGCCGACGTCATATTAAGATGATGATGATGTCATTTTGAGACGGAAGCAAAACTGAGACGGAACAAAACTAAGACGATGCTGACGTCATACTAAGACGATGATGATGTCATTCTGAGACGGAAGCAAAACTGAAACGGAACAATAATGAGATGGGACAATGAAAAGGGCATATCATTTAGCTTAGATGTCTAAAATTTTCATACTATATACTGTTGGAAAGATAAAAAAAATACAACTTTCTAGAAGATAACTTTGCCAAAATTGTTGGATCGGAAAAAGAAAGCATGCATTATTTGAAGAAACGGTAGATTTCAAAACTTTTAAGAAATCATTTTGCAACGAAAGCAGCATATCCAAATCATCATGCCAATCTATACATGATATGGTATAAGGATAATAAAACCATGAACAAGATGAAGAGAATT
>JANVCL010000007.1:25798431-25823970 GCA_026546855.1 Erythroxylum incrassatum | reverse complement strand
TAAATTAAAAAAAGAGAGACGGGTTCTTAATGTTTAAAATTGATTAAACTAAAATTTTTAAATAAGCTTGATTAAACCTAAGATTTCAGGAAAATGGATCGGATCGGGCTCGGTCCAATCCATCACTACACCGCTAGCAAATCCAGATAAGATTTTCAATTATTTCATCGCTTGTTGCTTTGTTCGTTTTGTGGCTCTCAAAGAAGCACCTTTCTGTATCTATACCCTTCGCCCCCTCTCTGTCTGTCTCTCTCTCTCTCAACACGCAAAACCCAAACACACACAGCGTATATATATATGTGTATGTGTGTTTGAGAGAGAAGAAGATGAGTTTGAATTTACATTTTTGGTATTAGAAACCCTAACTCCATTAGAGATTCTGAATAATGACAGTTATTACTACTCTACAAGCTTCTCTTCTCTTCAGACCTTCCCTCTCTCTCCCCTCCTCCTCCGGCCGCCGCCGCTCTCTCTCCTCTCCTCGTCTCCTTCTCCGCCGCCACCACCGTCCCCACTACCACCATTCCTTCTCTAAAGTTCACGGGTCCTTTTCTCGATTTCTATCCATTTCCTGTACATTGCACCCCGACAATGCCCGTTCCGATTCCGATTACGCTTCTCCAACTGTTTCTCCCGCCGACGAGGACTCTAAGTTATCTGAATTATCCGTCGAGAACGGTGCGGCTTCCGGCGTTGTAGAATCGAGAACCGATGTGCTGGACGGAGAACGGGAGGGTGGGAAGTTGATTGAATTGGACGAAGGTGTGAAGAGTGGGAATGCGGCGGAGGACGGGAAGTTGGCGGAGGGTGTCGGAGTTAATCGGGAAGTGCCGGTGATTGTGTTTCTGACTGGACTGTGGGCGATGGCGAAGAGAGGATTGGAGAAATTGTTGAGTAACGTGAGTTTTGAGTGGTTGAGTTGGTGGCCTTTTTGGCGCCAAGAGAAGCGTCTGGACCGTCTGATTGCTGAAGCTGACGCCAATCCTGAGGATGCTGTCAAGCAGACGGCTCTCTTCATTGAGCTTAATAAGCACAGGTCTGTACTTCTGTGTGTAAGTTTCATTCCGCTTATTGCTCTGCAAGTCGCCTGCTTTTTAGCATTGAAGTTAAAAGTGAAATTCTTGTGCAGCCCTGAGTTGTTGATTAGAAGGTTTGAACAAAGAGAACACGCAGTAGATAGCAGGGGAGTTGCAGAGTATCTTAAAGCTCTTGTTGTTACGAATTCAATTGCAGATTATCTTCCAGATGAACAATCTGGGAAGCCGTCCAGTCTTCCTTCATTGGTAAATTAAACACATTATTGATCTTTCTTAATTTTATTGGCACGGAAGATCATAAATGTTTCAGTGATAATATCACGCACATTATATTCCGATTATATCAATATGTTACTTGTAGTTGCAAGAGTTAAAGCAACGGGTGTCAGGAAATACAGATGAGCCCTTTTTGAACCCGGGAGTGTCTGAGAAGCAACCATTGCATGTGGTGATGGTAAGACTCTGTTACATAGTTTTCGTCCTTGTGGCATTGTATTCTGAATCCAAGACCATAATTACAGTGCCATTTTGCTTTTGTATAAGACGGATGTAATTGGACGTTGTTTTATGTTATTTATATGGAACTATGGAAGGTTGATCAGAAAGTCTCAGGCAAGTCACGGTTTGCGCAAGAGCTTATCTCCACCATCTTATTCACTGTTGCTGTTGGATTAATTTGGTATGACTTCTGTTCTCTTGATCAGTTTATTTGTTATTATTCATACCAGTTAATTACATACAGTAGTAGATTTTCAGGGTGCTAGGAGCTGCTGCTCTTCAAAAGTATATTGGGAGCCTAGGTGGTATTGGAACTTCTGGTGTTGGCTCAAGTTCTTCTTATTCACCAAAGGAGTTGAGTAAAGAAGTTATGCCAGAAAAAGTATGTCAAACTATTTTACTCGTAACTTTTATGGTTTATTGAGATTTTTCTGTCACTGATGTGGCATTTTCGTGTTTAATGTATTGGATTTGGTTGCTTTTCCTGTTTTGGTCAGTGTAAAAGTTAGAGAAAGCTTTAATGATAAGGTTAGAATAGCAGGAAATAAAACCAAAGTTTCAATGCAATTGGAGAAAAGATTAAAGGATGAACTGAAACAAAGTAGGTAGTGGATTGGTTTTTTTGTGTCTGACTGAATTGGTATCTTCCTCAACAGTTGATGATGTTTATTGTCTCATATTGCTTGTGTACTTGTTTGCATGGTCTGACTTATTCTCTTGTTGATTTTCTTGCAGAATGTCAAAACATTTAAGGATGTCAAAGGATGTGATGATGCAAAACAAGAGCTTGAGGAAGTGGTGGAGTACCTTAAAAATCCAGCAAAGTTTACTCGCCTCGGGGGAAAGTTGCCAAAGGTTTTCTCAACAAATTTGTTGAATGAAACATAAACTTTGTTTAGGGCATTGCCTTTCAATTAGAGTATTCTTTATTTAGAGTCCTTTTGGGGCATCGGGTAAATGAAGCATAAGGTGAACGAATCTATATTGCCAAATATGAAGATTTATAGAGGTTCTTAGTAGGCTGGGGATGGGCTAAGCTTTTGCCAATTCTAGATTAAGAGGTTGTTTTAGATTCTTCTAAGAATCAATCATAACTTGTGATGAATTGTCTGAATACTTTGTGCAAATTGGTTGGCACTTATTAGCTCATGAACTTGCTTGACCATGTATTTCTCTTTTGTTCTTTTACAGCAATTCTTAACTTGATTGTCGCTACCCTGTTTTGTTTATGGTGTAGTTGTTTAGAAAGTTAATCAACATAGAAGCATGAAAATTTACCAGCCACTCTTTATATATATACACATATATAGATACATACATACATACATACATACATACATCTATTGGTTATAATATCTGCAACTTCAATACTGCTCCTATGCAGGGAATTCTCTTGACAGGGGCACCTGGCACAGGAAAAACTTTACTTGCCAAGGTAATGCCTTTTCTCTATCTATGCCTTCAGTTCTAGTAAAATTTCCAAGATCAAAGTTTGTTTGATTAATCAGAAATAGTATACCTTAAAGTTTCAATGTTGCCGAAAACTCTATGTTTTGAGCTTCTGCATATCTCAAGAACATAAAGAAGGTTTTATCCTCCATTCCATGTAATGTGTAGTATTTAACAGATTGCATTTTGGATTTATGAATTCCAACTATCTTGTGGGAGATTGCTACTTTTACTTGTTAGTGCAAGTTCATTGATGTACTATTTCCATCCTGAAGTTCAACAAATTTCTTTCCAGTCTTTCTTGTATGCATATCCTATTGATATATTGTTCAAGCTCTCAACTTTTCGTTTCCTCAAGAAGTTTGGTTATGTTTTCTGTTGACATGTATTGTCAATACTATATACACTGATGTCTGGTTTTTGTAATGCTAGTAATATTTTGTTTTTATTGTGGAACACTCAGGCTATTGCTGGAGAAGCAGGAGTCCCTTTTTTCTATAGAGCGGGATCTGAATTTGAGGAAATGTGAGATAATTTTGGCTTTACTTCCGTTTTATGATGTATGATACATGATAGATATCACTACTTGCTTAAGGAAAAATCAAGCTTAGTTAATTGCCTAATATGTGATCCTCTCTTTTCATGGTACAAGTTGGAGATACAATATGTTTTTTGCCTAAATTTACTTTCTGCTATTTCCACTTTGAGACTATCATGATTCTGTTTGAACTCTAGTTTATGGGGATATAGTTTGTAAGGAAATGTATCCCTGTATTTATCATTACTCGGAGTGAAGTGATAGTCAGAGAATGTTAGTTGCGCAACATTTTTTGTGGCAGGTTTGTTGGAGTTGGTGCTCGTCGTGTAAGATCTTTGTTTCAAGCAGCCAAGAAAAAGGTTTGCTATCCCTGTTGCATATAAATTTTATTTTTAATTTGTAGTGTAGAAAGAAAACAGAACCATAGCTGAAAACAAAGGGACGGAACTATTCTAATCATAACAATTGCCTGTAATTTCCATCTGCGGTCACTTTCTGTAAACAAAGGAGAATTTTGTTGAAGTTTTCTGTCATCATCAGATAATAAATATGCAGATTATGTGGAGTGAGAACACCAGCAAAAACTCCTTCAGCTGTTATTTGTATTTTGGTGTTTGTTTTATTCATAAGAATTCACATACCCAAAAAAAGTGGGGAAATCAAACTTAGAATCTATTATGGTCTACTGAATGAGTGAAAATAGGACATCCACATAAAGTTCTGAAAGTGTACTGTGACTCGTTGATCCATGATATTTCTATGTTTATTCCTTTTCAAAATGCAATTTTTCTTGAACATTGTACTTTGCTAATACACTTAGCATGTTGTTTAACTATTATAGGCTCCATGCATTATCTTTATTGATGAAATTGATGCTGTTGGGTCGACAAGGAAACAATGGGAAGGCCATACAAAGAAAACATTGCATCAGCTGCTTGTTGAAATGGATGGTTTTGAACAGAATGAGGTATCATTATCCATATAGTTTTCTCTCAATTAGTTTTGTGCTGCATTTCTTAATATTACAAAACTATCTGCAGGGAATAATATTGATGGCTGCAACAAATTTGCCAGACATCCTTGATCCAGCTTTGACTAGGCCTGGGAGATTCGACAGGCATGTAAGTTGTTTGCTTCCTTTTTAAGCAAATGATTAATCATCTGTTTACTAGACTTGTCTTCTTATGGTTCTGTTAGGGTATTTTGTCACATACTTATCTGAGCCTCTATCATGAGCAATCAGGAAATCAAAATTTCTGCTCTTCTGCTGTACCTTTTGGGTCCTCAAATTTATTTTCTTGGGGAATAACTTGCAAAATCACGTTGCAGATTGTTGTTCCAAATCCTGATGTACGGGGCCGAGAAGAGATTTTACAGCTTTATTTGCAAGATAAACCATTGGATGATGATGTTGATGTAAGATCAATTGCCCGTGGCACCCCTGGTTTCAATGGAGCAGGTTGATCTTAGTGAACTGTACTATTTCGTTGTTGAAATTGATTGGGTAGATCAATCTGTGCCCCGTAAAGAAGCCAATATTATCAGAACATGTTCTTTTTTCCAAACAGATCTTGCAAACCTGGTAAACATTGCTGCCATTAAAGCTGCTGTTGAAGGTGCAGAGAAGTTAACTGCATCACAGTTAGAGTTTGCAAAAGATAGGATACTTATGGGCACTGAGCGGAAAACAATGTTCCTAACTGAAGACTCAAAGAAGGTACATGTACTCTCTGTTGGTTTACTTCTTTTAGAGCATAATCTGACCCTGGGTTAGAATGCTGACTGAAAAAGAGGAGACCATTTGCAATTTTCTTTCGCTGGTGTTAACCAGTTTGGCTTTCTCAGAATGATATACCTACAACTTGAAATCTCTCTTCAGTTGACAGCATATCATGAGAGTGGCCATGCTATTGTAGCTTTTAATACTGAGGGTGCACATCCAATTCACAAAGCCACTATTATGCCTCGTGGATCGGCTTTGGGAATGGTCACCCAGCTTCCTTCAAGTGACGAGACATCAGTTAGCAAGAAGCAGTTACTAGCACGTCTTGATGTTTGTATGGGGGGTAGAGTAGCTGAAGAACTCATCTTTGGTCAGGACCATATCACCACTGGAGCAAGTAGTGATCTTCATACCGCCACAGAGCTTGCCCATTATATGGTTAGTTATATTCATACTCTTTGGGTCCTTCCTGATAGCAGTAAACTATACATCCGATTCTTTCCATTGTTGACGGCCATTGTTATGAAATGAAGTGGTAATCAAACATTCAATTGCACACTGCTTTACTTGTCTTTGAAGGTGTCAAATTGTGGGATGAGTGATGCAATTGGTCCTGTTCATATTAAAGAGCGGCCCAGTTCAGATATGCAATCACGAATTGACGCTGAAGTATGTCTTTCGAATTACTGTTGCTTACAGAGTAAACATGATATTTCCTCTTGAAATCTGAAACCTGTTTGTTGGATTCTGTAGGTGGTGAAAATTCTTAGAGAAGCATATGATCGTGTAAAATTGGTCTTAAAGAAGGTTTGTTATTTTGCATTCTTTTTCTTCTTTTCGGTCCATCAGTATTAGTTTGCTTTATGAAAATCAGAAATTCACATTTTTATCTGAACAAAATAAGTTCCTCTGGTGCCAATTATATCGAAGTCTTTATACTTTGAAGTCCCTGACTTCAGTCTATTTCCTCTCCATTTTTCTTTATTCCTTTTCCTTTACAGCACGAGAAGGCATTGCATGCGTTGGCAAATGCACTTTTAGAATACGAAACACTCAATGCAGAAGAAATCAAGCGTATTCTACTTCCTTATCGGGAAGGGCGGTTGCCTGAGCAACAAGAACAACAGGAGGAAGGAGACTTTGTGTTGGCTTGATCCCACCCAGATTATGGACAACAATTATTCGGCGAAGCTGCTGTACAGTATATTAGAAGCAGAGTACAGGTGATATTTACTTATGTCTGGTCTTTTTCTAGTTTCCTCTCCATGTTCAACTAAATGCGTAATAGAAATCCCATCTCAAAGCATAACCCCGAACCAATTGTACTCAGACCCAGCTCAAACAACCATAGTGATGATAGAAGTCTTTGTATTATTCTTTAGTGTATAATTGAATCTGTTGATCCCTGTTTAGGGCGAAATTTTGAGATACCAATATTTTTATATACATAAAATTGCAAGGATTTTCAAGTTGCGCTGACCTTTGACTTCCAAGATATAGATACTCATGTTCAACATATTAAAATATATGTATGTCGTCAGTTTCTTGTCATTTCTTATTTAGTGTACATGACAAAAGGGATTTACTTTCACACCCATGCATGCATCACATTTTCTGCTGGTCTTAAAATTTCTGAAGCATGCAGCCGAATCCGGGCTGAAATTCTTAAATGAGCCCAAACCTTTTTCCAAGTCCATTTGGTTTTGAGGCTTTTTTAGGCTTTAAGATTTTTACAGTTTAGGTCGCATCATTTGAGCCCCAAATTCAAAATTTTAAAAAAATTTAGACTCAATTCAAAACTTGTTTAACGATTTAATGATGGATATAATTATTATGAAATATATCTTATAATGGATAAACTAATCTCATTTAGTGACTCTGCCCGGCTGGAAATTAGTACAACTAATTTGAGTTTGACTGAAACCCAATCTCCAAAATTTTCACATAAATAGCATCTTATTCGAAAAAATATTATTTTTTAAAAAGATAAATTTAATTTCAATCCAACCCACCACTAACCCTTATCTCAGTAAATAAAATTTGGAGCTGAACAAAAGTTTTAACTTCCTAATTATCACTGAAAAGTCATATTTCCATCTTAGTCATATAATGCGGGAACCATTTGAGTGAGGAATTAATTGTTTCAAGCCTAATACGAATTATTTTTATTAACTACAGCAATAATAGAAGCGTAATTACAAATAGCAGTAAACTGTTAAATAGAGTTGTGTCGCCCCTACCTCAAACAACGGCAGCTCCAAAGTCTTATGTCACCAAACCAAACACAATACACTAAGCTACATGATATGAAACAAAACTAGAGACAGCTCTCCCATCACACTATACTATATACATTACCATGTATGTGAACCACCACAAACAAAATACCCCCAAAACACCAAAAGAGTAAGAGAATCCGGTTCCTTTCTTCTCCTTTCATATTTCAGTAATGCACGAGCTCCTTACGAGGGTTGGTTCTTTAGCTACTATGAAAATGGAAGTATATATATGATGCAAAAGGGAGTAGAGGAACATAACAATGGAAAAGAAATGTGTGCGTCGAAAGTAGTAGGATTGCCAGTCCGTCTCTAGTTTCTCCAACGTGTT
Source organism: Erythroxylum incrassatum (assembly GCA_026546855.1). Lineage (NCBI taxonomy): Eukaryota > Viridiplantae > Streptophyta > Magnoliopsida > Malpighiales > Erythroxylaceae > Erythroxylum > Erythroxylum incrassatum. The sequence goes on along the minus strand of JANVCL010000007.1, from coordinate 25,816,118 downwards.
GAAGACCTAGAAGCCTCATCCTTAGCAAACTATAGTATTCCGTCACGCAGCAGGCCTGCCCTTCTTCTCACCTTTCTAAAGGCGATCAATTGGCTCGGTCCTATCCTGTACTGCATGCCGTTCCGAAACATCAGCTAGTGATTTTAGATTGCACTTGATGAGAGCTTCAACAAAGTAGCATGTCTCATCCTTGGTATTCCCATCAGGTACATCAACCACAAATGACTCAATCACCAGAGTTCCTGGCCTTCCATCAATGACCTCTGGGTGGAGAGAAATGATTGAGGAATAGTTCTGGAGCAAGAAAACGCAGATTGGACTTAAATTTAGTCACTTGAAAAAGTGAAGAACTAAACACAGTAAAGAGAAAGGAAATTCAAGGCTCAAACTCTCATCAACAAACTCTAGATTGAAGCTGTACTTATCGACAATTAGATAAAAGTTCACGATACGTAAGAATATGAGAATATCTCCAAAAGTACAGCTATTCTAGCAAGTAAAGCCAGATGAAGACAAAGATATGGATTTTCGAAAGTAGAAATGACGTTTTAATGGCTGAAGCTTGGATCCTTGAAATGGAATGTGCATAATCATCTTTGCCAAAATCCAAAAGAAAAGTTGATCAACAGTCCTAGTAACTCACTCTATATGCAATCTTCTAACATGAAAAATAAAAAACTAAACATCACAAGGTGAATCTTCAAACAAGACTTCATAGTTCATAGTTTCATGAAACTAAGAAACTGCTCCTGCTCAAAACATAATGGGAAGAGAAGTCACAAGTTATAACTTAGGAGAAGAAAAATTCGTACTTTGAGCCTGTGATCACCACCAACAATCCTGATGCTGAGAATATGCTCATCATCATTGAGAAGTTCCAATCTTTCCGTACTTGTAGTGGCAGGAAGGCCAGACTTAACATCAACCTTTCTGAGACAGCCGATCTCAAGATTTCCCTGCGCAACACATCTGCTGACGAAAGGTTTGTACTTTTGCGGTTGATCAAATCTCCTAACCAAAGACCAAACCTACCAAAAACATGAAAAACAAGCTTAAGAAATGACTGTTATGCTGTTTACACCTCCAAAACTCTAACCATGGCATATAAATTAAAGCTACCCCAAATTGTCTCAATCTAACCTTTAAAAAGATGCAAGAGGCAATAAACCAGAAAGATTAATTGATTTGGACTTCGTAAATACAATGAAAGGGTAAAGAAAGATAGGTACTTTGCTTGTGTTGAACTTCAAAACTTTAGATTCAACTATAGCATTACAACCAAAAAATCAGCCAAGAGAAACTTCAATTTTCAGTGCACGAACAGGTAAAAAATTTCAACAGTAACAACTGTTCTGCATTGCCTTGGATCTTTAAAATGGAAAATTTAACAGTGAAGAGAAAGTCAATTTAACAACAGGGAAAAAAAAAAACCTAGAATACTTGCCTTGACTTCTTTCTCAGTTCGATCAACATCAGATAGACGAAATGAAAATAAAAATTGTTAAAAACTTAAATAATCTAAAGAAAACAAACTGCGACGTCAATTGAATACACCATCATAGACAAAAAGAAAAAAGAAAAAAAATACTTGGACAAAGAAATCGAGAACACAATCCACTCAAACAATAACAAGAAGAAGAAAGAAGACCGCAGACTAGGATCCATACCATTAAAAAAAACTTGAAAATCAATGAAAACAAGAGCAAAGGAAGCAAAAACCAAAAAAAAAAATCGGAACAAGAAACATACTAGATGAAGAGGAGCTTTAATATGCTTAATGAGAGCGGAGCTACACTGATGATCTGCAGGATCGTGGTTGTGATGTCTTTTGATGTACTCGGCCGCTACGTCACCGTTCATTTTCGCTAACAAACCATGAATCGACGAATCAACAAACTCCGATCCGATCCGATCAGTTTGAAACAGTAATCAACAGAAAAAAAAAAGTAAGAAAAAGGAGGATTTAGGTCTCGGAAAAGCGTCAACTACGAGTAGTAACCGCCATTAACAAAACCTCAAACTCCTCTCTCCGATCTCCATCACCCTCTCATCTCATTCATTCACTGTATTTAACCACACCCTCGTTCCTACCCTATCCTCTACGACTCTTCTCCGTCTTCTTTATATATATAATATATATTATCATAATAGTAAAAACACTAAAACTACAAGAAGCCAAATGGATTCCTTTAATATTGCCCTTCCCTTTACACTTAACTACCAAAATGCCACGGACGGACGGATTCTCTTAGTCTACTCCCCCATTTATAAATTATGTTAGAATTTAATAATTTTAATATTAGTTTATATTTATAATAAGTAATATATATTTTCAGTAATAAAAAATTATTATTAGTTGTGTTTTTCTATTATTTAATATTTAAGCGTTTATTAAAAATTAATAATAAGAATTATACACTCTATATTTATTTATTTATTTTAGAGCTGTGACATTAAAAAGGTAAATCAAAAATCAAAATATAAATACACTGTTTAAATAAACATTTGAATTTATTGTTTTTTGTTTAACTTAAATAAAAATTTAGGATTAATTAATTATTTTAATTATAATTTAAGACTTTTAAATTAAAAAAGTAACAATTTAAATTCAAAATTTTTAAGTGTGTGTAATTTTTAACAATAAAATATAATATAAACCTTTGAAATAATTCGGTAAACTCTTATATTTATAAATGAAAAATAATTTAGTAAAAATTTAGAATTTAAAGAGGTCTAATAAGACACAGTCTACGTTGTTTCTAAAATAAATTATTATGTTAATTATACTTTTTAAAAACAACTTAATTAAGGAATTAAAATAATAATTATATATTTCATATTCTCATATCTAAAAGTATAATTAAAATAATAATTTATTGTAATAAATAATATTATTATCATTTGTAAAGATAATTAGATATTTCATATTCTCATACCTAAAAGTATAATTAAAATAATAATTTATTGTAATAAATATTATTATTATTATTTGTAAAATTGACGAAGTCCTTAATTGGACCCATCCAAGCCTCACAAGTGATAAAGTGGGGTGGGTCATAGTTCTGTCGGCAGCGACGGTTAGATTACGCGGAAACAACATACCTAAGCGTAGTTGACTAAGTAAGAACTTGGCTTGGAAAGTGAGGAAGATTGACCTATCATAACCACAACCATCAACGTTACTAGTCAGCCCCATACTCGGTCCAAACTCCATCAAAATTCCAACTAATTTTAATTAAATATATTTTTAATTAAAACATAACGTAATTTGTTAAAAAAATCAACTTTGGACCCGGTCGAACTTATGAAGTCCGAACCGATTAAAATTACGAAGTCCAAACCTGAACTCAACCTGAACTTAGACCGATTCAATAAAATATATATTTATACAGTCACTAATAATTACTTTTTGATTATACATTAAACAAATTATTATATATATAATAATATTTATATTTTATTTTTTAAATAAATATTACAATCAAATAAAATATTTAAGATATCTTCACTTCCGATAGGATCTCTTTCTAACATTCAATATGATCCACAACCTTGGAATCATCTTAGCTTTTCGCAAATAAGAGGCAACCCCTGTAAAGGTAGTCATGTTGGTGGAATGGAGGGTACGAGATTAAAAGATTTTATGTTTAAATTCTTTTACTTACGTCTTTTTAATTGAGCATGTTGTACATAATTTATCTAGTATATAGTGCTTGATTGGTGTGATTTGTAAATTATTGCGTCGATCCAATAATTTATCTAGTACACATCTAAAAAATAACGGTTGTAAATTTTTTCAAAAAAAATGAGATGTGCCCTTATAGTTATAGAATATTAATATTTTAAAAATTGAATTAAAAATTAAACCCAAATTTAAATTTTAAATGTTTAACTAATATATAAAAAATTAAAAAAATTAAAAAACTTAAGAAGATTGAAGAAGAAAATTACCTTTATACATTATATTTAATTAAAAATTTTATAATTGAATCAACTAAATTATAAAATAATAAAATTACATTTTTATGATTGGACCGATTAAAGTACAAAATATTAAGAGTACATAAACATTCCTTTATATAATACCAAAGTACAAAATGTTAGGAGTACATAAATATTTCTTTTTATTCTTTTATATAAAATAAAGAGATAAAGTTCCGTACTATCAAACTTTGTCAAAGGCGAAATTTTGAAAGAGTGTGACGATGATGTAAAGTGAATCATATGAAATCCTAAAATTTATCTGCAAAGTGTGAGAGTGAGGAATACAGGGGTCACCACCGTAGCCATAGGAGTCGACATAGGTAAGCTGAGCTAATAAAAAAGATGACTGACTACAAGAGGAACCGTGTCACGCCTAGAGCCATACATGTTCACAAATCATTATCTTCGTATGCCAAAGTTTTATCTTCATGCACTGAAGATGTTTGTTGAATAGGCTCAAGGACCACGCTCAAGCAAAAAGAAAGCGTGCATACTGTGTTTTTAGGTTAGGAACAATAGGACATGACATTTGCTGGTAATATATAAATAGAATTACTCATCTTCTTATTTTAGTTTCTTACGAGATATTTTAAGAGAGTTTTAATTATAAAAAGATGTTTTTAAATTATTCATCTTCAGACTAATCTCTGTTCGAATTAAGTAAATTATTTGCGAGAAGTAAAACTCTAATATTAAATTTTAAATAATTATATACATAAAAATATTCAAACTCACGACCTTACTTAAATAAAAAAAATCCTTTATGAGTTAGAGTACTACCAAATCACCATAAACAGTTGCTGACACAAGCGAAAAGGATTTGGAGAAGCCATCACCAAGCCTCCTGTGCTTCATATTTTAAAGCAAAAGCATATGGTGTTTCTTCCTTTTGTGTTAGCTCCCGCACGATTGGTTGCAGCAAATCAGGAGTCGATACGTATTGATTCTCACTCCTGATTCTTAGCTTGCCATTCTGTACCCTGACAATGATATATAATGTAAAACATATAAATTTTGTGTAGTTTATTTTTAAAATTTTTAAAATTCCTTTTAAAAAATTTCAATTTACAAATTTTCAAAAAAACTTATTTTTGTATAATCAAATTGAAAAACAATGACCAAACACAAATAATATTAATGTAGAGTAATCAAATATTACTAATGTAATAATCTAATTAAGCTTTTAAATCTACTATTTTTAATTAAAATCGACTTAGATTATTATCTTAAGATTATCACTATTATCATCGTCGTCACACTCAATTTAAAGTCTTGTAATAAAACGAGATTTGAGAAGGTCTGATAGTACGCAACCTTACTTCTATATAATAAACAAGTTATTTTTTATTTAATTAAATAATTATAATAAATTATTAGTTTAATTCAAATTTAATTAGCTTAATTTAAATTTTAAAATTGAGTTGAATTATTATATAAGCGTTATTTAATTAGTACAATTGTGATATTCACGACGCGTATATAGTTAGTTCAAAACCCACTAAGCCTTAAAAATATTAGATACCAAATCTTTAACTTGGTGCTTATTGTTGGACATGGCACTTAATTTGGGTTGCTAATTAATTAATTGCTTTTGTGGATCACCGGCTCGAAAAGGCAAATATTTGATACCACATAAAACCTTTGTTTTAAAAATTGGACTGGACCAATCGATTCGATCGGTGACTAGTCAACTATTCGGTCCGATTCACTCTTAAAAATCAGTTTTCAATTGAACCAGTGAGAATCGGTCAAAACTAATCAATTGACCGGTCAGATTGGTCCAATTCGACCATTGATTCAATAATTTTTTTAATTTTTAATTTTTTTGTATTTTTTGTATTTTTTAATATTATTAATATTATATATAATTAAATATAATTATGACGTCATATCAGTTCGACCGGTAGTTGAACCGGTCAAATCGGTAACCAATAAAACCTTCGGTTCAATATCCAGTCCGAGTTTCAAAACATTGCATAAAACGAGTCATGAATCCGCATGATTGTTTTTTTACTAAGTAAATAGATATTTTAAATTTAAACTAAATTATTAATTCGGTCGTTTGATTTTTTAAATATTTATTTGTAGCTATTAAAATATATAAATTTTTATCTAAGAATTTATATATTTTAAATTTTAAATTATATTTATTTAAATTAAATTATTCATAATCTAAATAATCGAATATATAATCTTAATTTTAATTAATACATAATATTAAATAATTAACTAATATATTTTAATTAATATTAAATTAGATTAAAAACAAAAAACAAAACTACTTTTCATGATTTTTTGTAGATTTTTATAAATGAGAAGAAACTAAAACAAAAAACTTAAAAACTCAAACAATCATTTTTTATTAAACTCCAAAACCAAAAAAAAAAGTATATATAGTAACAGCATGCATAATTAGTTTCAAACAAACTTAAACTTATAATTATTAAAAAACGGAAGAATTGTAGTTGTTATTTTTTAAATACGTACTCAGTAAATATTCGGATCAGATTGATACAAGAATCTATAAATTATATTAATCAGATATTTCATATTAGGTAAATTTTGTACCACAAATTCAATCAAGAGAATATAGATAATATGATTCGAACACAAGATATTTAAATTTAGATTAATTTAGTATTTAAGTTTAAATTTGAAAGTAAGCTCAATCAAATATAATTATAAAAAACATATTGAATCGATTTAATCTAATTTTTTATACTCAGTTTAATAGATTTTGCCACCAATCAAGTTTGAATATCTAAATTTAAATTCAATCAAACCAAACCGCGTTCGACTGATCAGTTTCGGATTGAACCGAACGTTTTGCCCATGCTTGGAGCTCACACGTTTTTTGCTTGTTTTATCTTTTTTCTGCGAGAAGTGGAACTTACTTTGGATGATGTGCCACCTTTTTTTTTTAATAAAGTAACAGAACCGACACTTTCAGGTCCTTCTAGAACACTAGCCTGTAAACCTTTTTTTTTTTCCTGGGAAACGATTAACGAATACCTATTTGTACGGAGTAAATTTCAGAATTAACGTTATATTCTGTAAATCACACTAATTGGATTCTTTGCTCTAGACAATTTTTATAAGACAAATTTGATCCAAATATATGGGACACTTTAACAATCTCTTTTAAGTGTAATTGAGGTTGGACATTCAGTTGTCACTTAAAATATACGCAGTAATAATCGGATCGGACTGCTGGAACTGAACATCCAGACAGACAATCGAAAAATTAATAATTCGGACTAAACCTTCTCTGATACTATATTGAATTTTTAAATATGGGCAGAATGTAGAGGCTATTATCAAGAATTGGACTTGAGTCAACCATTGTCCAAATAACTAGAACTAGTTGTTTGAATAATTGACCCTTACCACTTATAAATCCTTTAATATTTTGAAATCTAGATAATATAAGACACTTTATCGTTATAAACTCAACCATCCACAGTTAGCATTGTAGAAGCCTGTAAAATGCAATAACCTTGAAAAAGAATCTCACCTCAGTTACCTGAAGAAGCCAAGATCTCAAACAAATCAAATTGGAATCTTCCTTTTCTTTGTCTGACTATGACTAGGATTTTTCTTGGTGATTGTCTTAAAACAAAAGCAAAAAACGACAAAATTAATTAAATAATATTAAAATTTTTATTTATTCAGAACCAAAAGGTTAAACGAGAACAGAACAAAACAAAACCACATTTTTGTTCTGCTCTACTCGGAAAGGCCCAAGTGCAGTATCTGCAATTATATTCAAAGTTAAGCAGTGGGGTAGTGTTATGAATTAAAGTGCCTAGCAAAGGATAAGATTCGTCATGTGACTCAATTCAGTTCATAGGCCACATGTTTCAAGCTTTAAAAACCAAATTTACAAGAAGATGGGTAAAAAATAGAAATTTCTTTTATAATTTAGGAAATTTTAAACTTTTTCTTAAACTTCGATCAAAAAATAACCATAAAAAATATATGATATGAATATTATATATGAATTGTTCAAATATATTGTATATTTTGTTTTATTTAATTTTAACATTTTGTTTTTAATTGGACATATAAGATATTAATTAAAGTGGGATTCAAAAAGATGTGGTTATTATACTTGTAGTTGTGAAAGAATCCTACACTATATTAAAGTTTATTATCATGTTGGTAATTGAATTGTATAATGCTAGATTTTGTAGATTTTTGTAGACAGAAGAAAAAAGAAAGTTGTTGTTGCGTGTTGGTTAAGAGTTTTTGCTTATGAGCATCGTGCACATCTCCATCAAGGTATCCGTGTGTGTTGCATCAATCAGTAGGGTGGAGTTAATTGTATTATGGAAAACATATATCTGATGGTGTGCATGTGTCCCTAATTGAAAAACACCGTGGGTAACTTCAAAATTCTAAGAGTTGCTCTTTTGGGTTTGCCCGTGAAATATATATACATGATGGTGCAGTATCTCATATGGTTTAATTGAAATTGTTGAAGCTGAACAATGAGTTTCGACAAGAAGATAGTTGAGTATTGCATGCATGTTTTTGTTGCGTATCATTGGTTAATTAAGCCATTGTAGTCTTGTTCTAAAGCTGGCGTGAATCAGTTTAATTAGTGGACAATTATTCAGATGCATTTCAGGAAGCTGAAACTATAGGAAAGTCCTTTTATCTCATGCATATCATTTTTTTGTTCTTAGTTGATTGATTACTTAAGTTATTTTTATTAATTGTTGTTTAATTAAAAGAAGTTTAAGAAAATCCTCTTACGAGATTAAAATGAGTCGATTGTGATATTGGGTGTGAAAATCTTTCACGAAAAATAAGGTTAAGAGATAGTTACAAGGATTGAGTGATGTTGCTTCAATGTGACGTTGTGTAAATCTATTGCACTTTCTTAAAAGTATTAATCTAGATGAGGGTCTTGCAGACGTAAACAAGGTGTGCTGAATTGCGTTACCAAATTTCTGGTACTTTTTACTATTTCGTTTTTTGTGTGCTAGAGACGTCTACAAAAAAATGGAAAGTTTGCGAAATTATTACCACTTTCTATTTTTCATGGACTAATCAAATATCAACAATATAATAATTAAATTTAACTCTTACATTCGACTCAAATTAACTAAACGTGACTTAGATTAATAATTTAAGATAATTATAATAAATTATTAATTTATTATAATTATCTAATTTGAGTAAATTTTAGTTATTTCGACTCGAATTTAAAAGATAGGCTGAATTGTTATGTAATAAGTATTTAATTGGTTCGCATGTAATATTTATGACGTGTATGCTTCGTCATTACTATTTAAGTGAATTTAAAAAAATTCAATTAAAAATAACGATAAAATATATACACTATGAATATTATATATAAACTAATCAAATGTGACTGACGTGGTAACTCAACTTAGTTTTTAAATCCGACTAAAATTATTTAAAGTAAAGTTTAATTAATTCAATTCAAATTTAATAAATGATTCGAATCGTCGTAGAAATATTTAATTGGTTTATATGTAATGTTTATATCACGTGTATTTCTTCGTTATTTAAAGGCGTGGTTCACATGGTGATGTTGCTTTTAAGATTGATATTAGCAAAGTATATGACCGAGTTGATTGGAGGTATCTTGAATTTATTATGTTAAAACTAGGTTTCGATGTTAAATGGGTCAGATGGATTATGTTGTGTATTACCACAGTTAATTATTCTGTGGTTTTGAATGATAGAATTGTAGGCCCTATTACTCCTAATCAAGGACTTAGATAGGGTGATCCACTAAGTCCTTATCTGTTTATTTTATGTGCTGAAGGTTTATCTGCCCTTTTAAGGAAGACTGAGTTAAAAGGTGACATTCATGACATCAGCATTTGTCGGGTGGGGGGTTCCTACAGTTTCTCACTTGTTTTTCGCCAATGATAGTTTTTTCTTCTTTAAAGCTTCCTCAAATGAGTGCAGACTTATCAAACGGATCCTCTCCACTTATGAGGAAGCTTCGAGTCAAGCTATTAATTATCAGAAATTTGGCATTATGTTCAGCTTAAATACGAAACTTGATGTTAAGCAAGAAGCTATTTCAATTTTGGGGGTCTCTCATCCTATTGATCATGGTAGGTATCTGGGTCTTCCTTCTTTAATTGGGAAGAACAAAAAACAAGTGTTTGCTTTCTTGAAGGACCGACTCAGTAAACGTATTCATAGCTGGACAAATCGACTGCTTTCCAAACCTAGCAAAGAGATCGTCCTCAAGACTATTGCGCAAGCTCTACCTACTTTTTGTATGAGTATTTTTCTACTTCCAAAAGGTATTTGTGACAATTTACACAAAATGATGAACGCTTATTGGTGGGGTTCTTCATAAGGTAATCGATCTAAAATTCATTGGGTCAAATGGGAGATACTCTGTGTTCCTAAGAAGCTGGGTGGTATGGGTTTCCGAGATTTACACTGCTTTAACCTTGCTATGCTCTGTAAACAGGGTTGGTGTTTCTTAGCTCACCCAAATTCCCTGTCAAGAAAGTTATTTAAGGCTAAATACTTCCCAAATTGCAATTTCCTTAATGCCACAGAAGATCGAAACCCTAGCTTAATTTGGAAAAGCATCTTCTCAGCAAAGCATTTACTAGGTAAAGGGGCTCGTTGGTAAGTGGGAAACGGTGAATCAATCTCAGTTTTCAAAGACCCATGGTTGAATCGTGATGATGATTTCTTTGTACGCTCACCTCCATTAAGCAGCATGGAGAATATAAAGGTTAGTGCTCTTCTTAATTCTGCGACTTCAAGTTGGGATCGGTTGTTTGTAAACGGGATTTTAGCTCCAGAAGAAGCCTCTCAAGTTTTTAAAATCCCCATTTCCCCATTGTTAGATGCTGATCATTTCTTTTGGCAATTTACCAAGAATGGCTTGTACAGTGTTAAATCAGGCTATAGAATTGCCACTGACCAATATTCTCATCTATCTTCTTATGTGGTTGGTGATCATTGGAACTCTATCTGGAATGCCCAGATCTCCTCGAAGATTAAAGACTTTCACTGGAGGTTGCTGCCTGATTTTATCCCTTGTAAACAAAGACTTTATGACAAAGGTGTATCTTTGGATGTCTGTTGCAAAAGATGCGGTCTGGTGGAAACTTTGGATCATCTGCTGCTCTCTTGCCCATACGCTAAAAGTGTTTGGACTGCTGCAGGTATTTTTATGCACGGTGATGATATTAAATGTTGCATCTCTTCAATGTTAGTTGGCAATAATTCTGATATTGGAAACCGAATTTTGGTCATTTGCTGGAGCATTTGGTTCCATCGAAATCTTTTTTGCTGGGAGCAAAAGGGTACTCTACCTAGTGTAATTGTGACTTTTGCGGATGGTTTCCTTAAGGATTGGCAAGAGGCTAAATGTGCTTTTAAGCAGATTCATCCGAACTGTAACAATTTTCCTCATCCTCACTCTTAGAACAAACCTGAGTTTGGTTGGTTAAAGTGCAATGTTGATGATTCGATTTCGAAGAGAGACAACAATTCAGGTTTTGGGGTTGTTCTCAGAGATGACTAGGGTCAGTTTGTGAAAGCTTTTTGGGTCATATCCCCTGTTGTGTGGATGCTTTAATGGCTGAAGCAATCTCAATTTTGGCTTGGCTCAAGGGTAATAATTTTGACAGAATTGTTATGGAGTCGGATTGTCTAGAAGTGATAAACAATCTTAATAAGCCTTCCAGTAATTTGTTAGAGGTTGGTACAGTGTTTGTTGAGTGTCTGTCACTTATGACTCACTTCCAACATTTGTCCGTTTAATGGACTTCGCGGAGTGCTAATAAAGCCGTTTATTTGTTAGCAAGGGTCGCTTTATTCCATGCAAACCGTCTCGATTGGGATAATATCCCTAGTAGTATTGTTTCTGCTTTTCGTTCTGATTCTTCCGCGTTTGTAATCAATTTTGAAGAAGCTTAGGTTCAGGTGTATAGGGTAAAGCCTATTGGCTTTGGGTTTAGTTGCTTCCTTAGTTTTGGTTTCTCGTTTTACTTTAATGAATCTCTTTAGTTTAAAAAAAAGACTCTGGGTACAAAAAAATATAGAACAAATCTTAATTTTTCTAGCATTTAAATTAAATCCTAATATTTTAAAAACATTTAAAACAAATTATAAGTGGATACAAAATTTAACGAGATTAACTCCCCGTCAATTAAATATTAAGTCAATACTGATGTGGCATTTTTTATTTTATAAATAAAAGTAGATCTTACTGTTATATAACAAATGAGACAATTGTCTAAAATATATAAATGTGTGTCACATTGCTACTTAATAAGTGAGATTTACTCTCTGAAATGTATAAACAGTGAACTCTTTGTCACGTTTATAGTACAAATTGTATGGTTAAAAAAGCACGTTTGGTTTTAGATAAAAGGTTATCATTTTAACTTAAAATTTTTGGCTTTGAACTGGATAGTCTGATTCCAAACCTGACATAAGATCTTAAATTTGGAGAACAAAATTAAACTCGACCTAGAAATTGGTCTAGTCATGTCATATATGTTAACTTTGGATTGGGTTAATTTTACTAAGTCTATTATTTACAAATTGAATTGAATTCAACTTAAAAGTTGATTAAATTCGAAATACTACCTGATCGAATTGTTACAAAATAAGAATTTTATAAAACAAAATAATGCTATTTTGTAACCTAGTCTTTTAGGTTGAGTTTTAAATTAAGTCAAATTTTAATTAATTTAAATTTAATATAGGAATTTCGTTTGGATTGATATAATTTATAATTGAATTTTGTAAACTTCTTGGAATTTTTAAATCTTTTAAATGTAAGTATTCAATAGAGATATAAATTTATAAATTGTTGATTTCAAATCGTTTTGATATGATTTTGAATTTGATTTTTGTTTCAAAATTTTTTATTAAACCTAAATTTGATTTCTAATAGATCTAAATTCTTAAATCTAATTTTACTTAAAAACTTTATCTATTAATTTTGAACTATTTGTATTGAGAATTAAATTTCGAAAATCATATTTACTTATATCAATTTTGTACTTTTTTAAACTATTAACTTATTGGGTGGTGTTATCTAAATTATATAATTTAAACATATATAACTAAATAATTATTTAATGTGTTTTCTACACAATTCTACTGTTAGTTTCATAAATATATAAAAATAAATTAATCAATTCTCACAATTATAATGATAATATCCATTCTCATTTTTCACTATATTTATTCTCATTCCTGTTACCATTTCTCTGTACAAACCAAGCGCCCCCTAAATTTATAACCATATATATCTTCTATATTTTATGATCAATACTATACTCTCAATCTAATGAAAGATAATGTACTTTGATGAGACTCAGGCTTAATTTTTTTAATTCTTGTAACTCCCAAAATTTTAGAATATATATATAAGGGTTAATTATTTTAAAAATCTCAACTCTTGGTTAATTTTTTAATTCTAATCCAAAATTTAAAAAATAATAATAAAATATCAAATTTTTTAATTTTTTAAATTATAACTCAATATTAATCTTACCGTTATCTTTTTTTTTTTTTTTTGGCTAAGACTGTCACACTTCGTTTTAACAAATGAACGACAAACTTGTTGTTATCTTAATCTATTTCTCTCTCTCTCTCTCTCTCCTGTTAAATTTCCCAGTTGTTTACTTTTGATTTCTGGTAAGACCTGCGGTGACCTCTTTTTCGTTTCTCATCCTTCTTTCTCTTTTTCTTCTTTTCTGGGTGTGTGTGATTGAATCGATGATTGTTCAATTTCGAAGTACTTGTTTTTACATTTCGTTATAGATTGGAGCTTTTTGGGTTGTTTTTCTTTTTGCTCCCTGATCTTTTGTTATCACTGGGGATGTTCCGATGCTTGATTTTGTTGATTCACTGTTGGGAAATCTTATGAAATTATGTGGAGTGGATGAAGCCCGTATTGCTAATTTTTTGCTAGATTTAAAGTTTTTAGGTGGATTTGTATTGATTTCACATGTTGTCGTTGTCAAAATGTCCATATTTTTGTTCGTTTTTGAATTAACTTTGGTTACTTTTGTTCTATCCATGAGGTTCCTTCGCTGATTAACTAGTCTCAATTGCTTGCTCTTTGTATTGAGTTGCTACTATTTTTATGCAGTGGGCCAAAACATTTGTCGTTGCCATCAATTACTCACCATGCTAATTGACGAAGAATGGGGAGTTTATGTCATAGAGAATGGCCATCTTTAACTTAGTATTGCTTCATGGAAGCACTAATTCTGCACCTGGAACCATCGGTCAGTTACTTGGGTGATGGAGCACCTTCCCGTTGAAGTCACCGGGAACATATTGTCTAAGCTGGGAGGTACTATGTGGTGATAGCCTCCGTAATGAGATTATAAGTTCTCACAACTTGCTTATGAATTCAAGAAATTCAAGAGACACAATAAGCTCCGAGCCAAATTTCTAGATGATATATTAGTGGTTATGGTTGAGAACAACAAAACATCAGATTTTGTTGTCAAGTCGTCTTGGATATTGTCGAAGGTTTGGCTATATTAAGTGGATTGGAGAAGCCACTGGTGCTGCTTGGATAAGAAGAGTCATGTTAGTGCTTGTTTATATTGCTACTGGAAACTAGGGGTGTTTAGTGGTCGTTGTGAGTTGTTTTAGACTAGTGTGAGCAGTTACCACTGGTCGGAGAAGTGGCTGTGGCTCGCCATAGAGGAGAGACACGACTGAGGCTGAGCTTGTGACATGAGGAAGTGCCTGATTGAACGTTGCTAGCATGTCATGGCGAGACGCAAGCATGGCTGCTGCTCCATGTTGCGACTAGGTCTTCATTATAGTTGCACCTACCAACAGCTAGCGTTAACGGAGGTGGCTGGCTCCATGGGAACGCTGGATTTGGGTAGTGATCGGTCACTAATGATAAGCTGTTGTATCACACCCCGTCGTTCCAATTAATTGTTTAGGGGTTTAGGTTACAAATTGTTCAAAAGATGTGGTTTCAATAATCATATTAATTCCTACTAATTATGCTGACGTATCTGACTAATAAGGGTATTTGACAAGTGACAATGAGTAAAGATAACAGTCAAACTAAAGTTAATCTACGGTTGAAAAAAAATTGAAAGTTTAATATTTTATTGTTACTTTAAAATTCGGATTATAATTAAAAAATTGACGAAAGTTAAGACTTTTTTTTTAAATTAATCCTAAATATAATATAATAACTCTTAAGCTTTTTTTTACCCTTTAAATTGAAGAAAACTATAAAAGTTTAGGGATAACAATGGTCAAGGCCATGGGCTGGTCTCGTTAATTTTTTAAAATTAAAAGTATAAAATAACATTTTTTTTAATTAAGTCTGAATTGAATTGCTTAGGCCTAAGCCTACCCGAGATCTAATTCTTCTAAGCAAAATAGTGTCGTTTTACTTAGAAAAATTAGATATCCGATTGATCTAAGTCTGATTTGACCTATAGGTTGATTCATTGAAAATACCTGAATTTAGACTCATGGGTCAGCCTATTGCCACCCTTTAAAAATAAACATATTTATTTCACCATGTGATTTAATTGAAAAAATTGGATATTAAATGGTTATTAATTTAAAGATTTTGTATTCAAATTTGTGATTAAGAGGTTATTCACTTAATTAAATATATTATAATATATGATTTTATTTTGCTTTTTCAATAATGCATTTAGATGTATTCTTAGAAGCCACATTTTACTTTTAATTATATTTAATTACTTTATAATTGTTACCTTTTAGAATCGATTTGATTGTATTTGTTACAATTTAAGTTATATGTCATCACCATCAATATCATTTTATTTACTACTTATAATATATTTTTATTTTAAAACAAATTCGCTTCTTTTAACAATTTATTTGATAAAATAAAACAATTCCGTAAATTGTAACGAGAATTCTTCTTTTAACTTATATATTATCTTTTAATAAATAAATATTTTAAATTAAAAATTATATTTAAAAATAATAAATACAATAAACTATTTAATTAAAAGATTGTCATTTATATAAAAATTAAAATATTTATACAAAATAATTGATAAATTAGGTTTAAAAGTATAAAATGTAATTAAAACTTTTTAAAGATTCAACTTAAACAATTGTTTGTATTTATTTTTTAATCCAACTCTTTTAGAAAATAAAATCAACATGGATAATATCAAATATTACAAAATAATTTAGGTTAAAGTTTAATATTTTTTAAAAAAATTTGAAGTGAGTTTTGAATTAAAATTTATATTTTAGATTTAACTCAATTAATAAAAATAGCGAAGGCATACACCTTTCAAAAACAACCTTTCTATTAGTTAAGGATAAGACTATATACTGCTAAACCTTTACAGACTTCGCGCCTTAACGAGATTTATATTGGATGTAGTTTTATTGTTATTGTTATTATTGTTGTTGTAGTAAAGGCATACACTTTTTTTAAATTTGAGAAACTTTACACAAATTCTATAATATTTAATTTTAAAAAAAATCCTTCAATTTTGAAAATGTCTTACTAATATTTTAGTTAAAAAAATAATAACAAAATACACACAATATGATTATCATACTAGACTAGTTAAATGTCACAGATATAGTAAACCAACTCAAACTTTAAAATTGACTTATATTAATAGTTATAACAAATATTAGTTTAAGTCGAGTTTAGATGTCAAATTTGGCTTGGCCGATTTTGGCTAAGGTTAACTGGGCCACAAGCTAGGCCGACCTTTACTCCAAAACCTATATCATTTTTTGTCATTTAAAAAAAATATGGTGGGCTGGGCTTGTTAGTGACCTGTTAGGTCATGGGCCGGTTAACCAGTGATTGGGCCGGATCAAGGGCCACTTAGCCCGGTGTCGGGCTGCTCTTAGCTCGGCCCGACTCATTGACATTCTTAAGTCAAGTTTAGTTAGTTCGGTTCAAGTTTAAGAACTAAGTTGGATCGTTCTAAAAACATAATTTGAATGATTTATATATGATGTTCATATTGTGATTGTTTCATTATTATTATTTTAATTGATGTCTAAGAAAAAAAGTTTTTTCTAAAATATTAAAAACTGTGAATTTTTTTTAAGAATTTTAAAATTATTTTTTAATTTTACAATCTATAGGAAAATCTGTTTTTATCATTTATTTAGTGAATAAAACAAAATAAAATGTCTAAAATTAATAAATAATATCGTTTTAATAAATATAAAATCTAATTGGATTTTGGGCTGCTCATTAAGTATATATACTAAGGAAGAGTTGGGATGGACGACCACGCAATCCATCCCGCTCGTCCATTTAATCTGACTGCTAGAATGTTGTGACCATGTAATTCATCTCGTTCGTCCAGTTGTCCTCTATTTAATCTGACGGCTTATATCTGTTCATAGAATGTTGTGCCACGCATTCCATCCCGTTCGTCCATTTTATCTGGTCATTGAATGTTATGCCTTTGTTAATCCATCCCGTTTGTCCATTTTATCTGGTCATTGAATGTTGTGCCTCAAAGCTTTCTTTATTATTACTCTCCCCAAAGTTTCGCAATTACTCTGCCTCGAACAGTTCTGCAAAGTTTTCTCTCTCTTTGCTTAGCTCTCCGCTCTTGCCTTCCTCTGCAAAGTTTTCTCTCTCGACAGTGAACGTGCTCTGCTTCTGTTTCAGTTTTTTTCTTGGTCGTCGTCATCGTCGTTTGTTTCTCTGCAGGTCTGGTAAGTTT
>JANVCL010000007.1:25786815-25798331 GCA_026546855.1 Erythroxylum incrassatum | reverse complement strand
TTCCATGCCTTCTCTTTCCTCTAACCGAACTTAAATACTACTTGCTAGACCAATCATAACCACTCAGCCTAGTGTTAGTTATTTTGGGTCTAGAGTTTGTTCTCCTTTCCTATTGCAATGGGTCAGTAGCCACGCGTCCATCTCCAATTTTCTCTGTATCTGCCTTATTTACCCCTGCTCTAACCGAGTTGTTTACAGAATATAATATAAATGTACAACATCATTAATACTGACAACTAGCAATTGTAAAAATTCAAATAAACCATACAAGTGTATGGTTGATATCTTCCACTGTAACAAACTCTGTTATTGTAAGTTTATATATCACGTCGAGCACAATGGCAGAGGTGTGCTCAGCATTATTTTACTCTTTCTGTTATATTGCTTTTCTCTTTCTATCTGCATGCATGGCAATGTACAGAAACGAAGTTTATAATATAAACATTTAAAAGGAAGATTTGGTTTCTCAGAGTGGTGTGTATATATAAATACTGTACCACATCAGGCATGAAGACGAGTCAGGATCATCTAAAACACGACGATCTTCTTCCTCTTAGCTTCTTTAGTCATATGATCAAACAAGCCTATAGCAGAAGGTTGTTCAACCTTAAAGTTCAAGTGAATTAAATTAGTGAAATTATATTGAAGAACAGCATCAACGAAAAAGCTTCTAATGTAATACATGTATTAAATCCAATTTCAGTGAACAATCTTATCTTATAATATGTGCAATCTTTTAATATGTGAGGACATGTTTTGATATAAGATTACATGGCCTAGACCCGTTCGGATTCTCTATAAAAATAAAATTGAAAAAAAGCTTACCAGCCATGAGTCAGTTCTCATCATTCGAAACAGATTACTTCACAGGAAGATGAGATTTCTGAAACCTCATTGCCTGGTTGAGCTTAGCCAGGTTTTTCTTCAACATAATTTATAAGTCAATCTGCACAAGAAACAAGAAAAGACAGTAACGAGAAGATCCCAAAAAGAATTTATGAATTACAAGAAGTTACAGAAGCAATCTCCAACTTACCTGATCTTCTGCAGATTCCTGAAAAGGATCAATCACTTTTTTATGCACCTGAAATCGATTAAAACAATCAGGAATCAATAGCGAACAAGTAAAGAACAAGCACCAGCTCTGATAGTGTCACTTACTTTCCTATCAGGAATATGTGTCATGATCATGTAGTTGTCTGGCTTCGTCAGATTTTTGGTATGCTTTTTAAGCAACTACGCATGGATTCCTTGAACAATGACAAAATTGGATTATGGTGCCCAATGAGCAGTCATTAATTCAGCACTAATGGCTAAGACATTAATGTACAATCAAATAGAATAATTAGAATTATTCTTAATTTTTAAGTACGAATTGAGTATGTAATTAGGGCGAAAAATGCATTATTTAGAATTATTTAAGAGTTTAAGTATTAGTTAAAACTCTTATATATAAATTTATAAATCAAACATATTTGAGTGGAACAACAATAATATGTTAGTAAGAATTTCACTTAAATGTCAGATACGAAGAGATCTAGAAATACACAAATTTACTCATAATTAGTAAAAAGACTGTTTTAGATAAATCCACAAAAAAATATATTTTAAAATGATTAAAAGAAAATAATAAACAAATAAATGTAAAAATTAAAATCAAAATCAAAATCAAAATAATACAAAATAACAAAGAGATTTAAAGTAAAGATTCATTAAATTCCTGAAACTATTTTCGTCGTTTAGCCGATTTATACAAATATAAAAAAAAGGAACTAAACACAAAAAAAAAAGAAAAAGAAAAAGAGAGAATCATTCTTTCTCACCGACCCTACTTAGATTCCATTAACTACCAACTAAAAGAACATCAATCGTTGGATCCTACAATCATCACCCTACACGTGGCAATTCGACAACCTTTCCTAGGTTGTTGAATGGTCGGGATCACAAAACTACGATCAACTTTTGTCCTTCATAGGACACGTGTCGGATTGGGCTCCAGTCATTGGCTACTAAATTTCCAACAATTAAAAAAAATCTTTAAGACTTAATTTTTAACAATTTAATTTTTAAAAAATTATGAAAATCATATAATTTAAAAAATAATAAGTAAAAATCACGAAAATCATATAATTAAGTGCTCTATTTTAATACATACATATATATATATATATATATATATATATTTGACTTATTAGATATGATATTCTAAAAACATGTTATTCAACTGGCTCATTCATTTATGTTCGCGCTTCGTACATAAGAACCAGATCAAGATTTGTCATGAAAGACAAGATTCTGAATAATAGAAAACCAGAATAAGAAGACATGGTGGATTCGTTGGAATGAAGAAACTATTCTGAGAAGGTTTTGATAAAGGAAGATGAATCAAAAAACAGCAAGTTGTAACTGATGATACAGAACTTGAATGGCTCAGAATTGCCAATCCAGTCGAAAATGTCGCAGACAATGTAATTGTTTATGTTTCATTGATAATTTCAGAACTTTTTCGAATTGTCCCAGATTATACAACAACAAAAAAGAAGCTATGGATCAAATGTTGATCCAATTATGCAGCAAAGCAGCATCTAATCAGCTTTACAGAAAACAAAGAAAAAACCTTACCTATATATCTTCCGCTGTTTCCACTAGCTAACTCAGTCTTGTTTTTGCATCATCTACAACATTTTTGATCCAGATTCCACAACTACTGCACCATTTCCAACATTTTGATCTACCTTATCTTTTGGAATATCGTATCCCATTTGTATATCAGCTTTCGTTCTAGTCTCCATCTGTGCTTCATTGGCTTCTGCTGCCTGAAGCAGATCCAATGGTGTAGCTGCTGGATCCAACTCCCGACAGCCCTTTGGAGCATTATCAGCTTCTTCACCGGTTAGCAAGTGATCAGGGACCTGATGAGAGAATCGAAACATCTCTTGTTTCGGTATCCTCCAAGGTGCACTCGGGTCTATATTGTTATGAAAAACTGTCTTGAAACCATCAACCTTGACAAGAGGAAATACAGATATGCCTAGTTCATCATCATACTCGTCAACCACCTCTACCATGTCATACTTGTGCACCACTTCCACAGGAGTATTCTCATTCCAGTCAGGAGACCAATTTCTGTAGAGAGCCCAAATGTCTCCCTTTCTTGGAATAATGCGGATGACCCCTCGTCGGCATTTTGTCCATTTAACCTTGTGTGAGAAAGAATTCAATGTTTTGCTGATCTCATGCTTGCCAGTCCTGAAATCCCCACAAGTTTTATGGAAGCCAGAGTCTACCCAATTTAAAGCACCAAATTCAGCAGTATTTCTAGAGTTCAGCCAACTTATCTTCATCTTAAATGGGGTCAAAGAGATAACCTCATGAATTCGAGCATAGTAACGAGGCATGCCGTCGGTGTCGTCATAGACAGCCCAGACATCATCTCCTCCAAAAGAATTTTCAGTGCGGTCCAGATCAAAATTGTGGAAGTCAGGATCTGGAACATTAATTGACAAAAGTTTGGTAGACTTTTTATTAGAATCACTGGGGAGAGATTTCCTTCTCTTGTTTCTCTTGTACATAACATCAGAGCCATCATACTTCTTTGGACCATCAATACTACATGTTTGCTCCTCATTTTCTCTTTGTTTCACTTGATTTGAGCTCCATTCTTCAAGTTTCTTACGAATACTTGACAATGCCTTTGCTGTCAACATTTTCCTAACCTCAACAGCAGTTAAATCTCTCCCCGAGCCGAGCATATTGTTGATACCAGAAAAACTGTAAAACCTCCGTGTTCCACAAGATCCCTTTCTTGGTTCAGAAAGATTTCCCAAGCCTGCTCCTTCTTGGTCATTTTTACAAGCCTCATTAGATCTTCTCTTCTTGTATGGTTGGTCAATGTTAACACAATTACCAGTCTTCTTAGAAGCACAATTTCCATTCCATGAAGACATTTCTTCTACTTTTTCGTGTTCTCTCTTCACCCGATGATGAGAGTGCCCACACAGACCTGAGGCTTGAGAACTAGTGGATACTGATGGGAAGGTACTTCCAGCAGTTCCTGTTTTAGAATAATGATTCCCCTGCAGATCTGGGTCACTTATCAAATTACGAACTGTAAACATGTCACATGCTGAACCTTGAACAATCCCACCATTACCGGCAGTATGATATAAGGAATTCTCATTCTTTTGGCGAAAAGAATCATTAGACGAGTTCAAAACGTTTGGAGGAGGGGTTTTTTCCTCAGCAAAGAAAGCCTCATGACAATTGGGGCAAAGCAGGTTGTGATTGAGATAAATCCTCAGATACTCGTATTGCGTCTTACAGTGATGGCAGATGGTCCAGAAAGTATCAGTTTTTCTGTTGGGAGGAAAAACTGTTGCAGGTGCTCTTGGAGTTGTCTTCTTGTGACTTCTTGCATTCAAGTTTACAGAGTTGTTACCACTGTGAAAGCCATTTGCACTGGGTGCTGCTGAGTGAACCTTGCTCTGGGTGGAAGCTCCCTGCTGAGATACCAGCATGCTTAACTTTTGGTTGTATTCTAATCTTCTTGCCTTGTCAGATAACAAACTCCAGGCTTCTGAAATCAGATTAAATGCACTGTCTGCACCATGAGAATTCTTTCTGTCAGGGTCAAGAATAAGAGCTAACTTTCGGTATTGTTTCTTGATTGTCCCCAGATCAGCCCAAGGGTTTACCCCAAGCACTTTATACCAATCCACTTCACCATTACTTATTCTAGTCTCTGCAGAGATAAGCACATCAAATGTCGTCAACATTTTCGTTAGACCATCCAGCTCAGGATACAAGTTTTGAGCCTTCAAAGCAAATTTCTTTGCCCCAACATAATCCTTTTCTGTGAATTTTCTCTCAGCAATCTCCTTCGCCCTGACTGCTTCATCCTTATTGTACCCCATAATCCCTCGATAGTTAGGGAAATATAGCTAGATGAATTTCAAAAAAAATGAAGTCATAAATAGTCAGATTCCTCAACCTCACATTCATTCATAGTCCAAGGAAAAGGGATTGCTGCTCCATGGTTATATGAAAGCTGCTCCAAGAAAAACAAATATTAATGTTAATGAAAGTGCATATCCGTAAAATAATCATCACATAAGTCTTGATTCACTTAGAAGAATCTTGCAACTAGGAAAGTATATATAAATGGCAAAGCAAACCAACAGTGCATATACCCTTAATCTGATACACTTCTAATGAATAATTATCACATAAAAGGTCCCCCCAATTTCCATGTTACTCTGATTATTTGATAATTTATATTGAAAAATAGTAAGAACCAATCTTCCTTTTCAGATAAAAAATTAGCTGACACTCAAGCAATGCCGCTGTAAAGATAACAGCAGAAAGATACCTGGATGGAACACAAAAGATGGGGAAAAAAAAACTCAACAACTTGTCATTCATTTTCATAAAATACTATTTCTCATAAGATTAGAGAAATAAGAATTATGCCAGCATGATCATACTCATTAAAATTGAGTGCAAGAAAAAGAATACATAACAAGTTTGATTCATTGCATACTGTAAGAAGATTAAAGCAGGATAAAGTGATCGTCCAAACAGCCTTCGCCTGCTGCATATATGCTCTATGGAGGGAAAGTAATGTAAGACAACATACAGAAGCCCTCATGGAACTACATGTTTGGGTGGATAGAAATATATGCTGGATCAGAGAAATCCTGCTGGCACATAAAGCTTATAAGGGAGCATGCAGGTATTTAAGAAACAATCGGAGACTGTTGTAATTATTTTTCTGTTCATTCTAACGGAGTTACATTAGCTCTTTGTAAGCCCACTATATGTAATTATTTTTCTGTTTGTACTTAAGGAGTTACATTAGCTCTTTGTGAGCTCGCTATCTTTGTATTGCTGTAACAGCTTGGCCTTAGTCAATAATATTCTTTCATTTTAAAAAAAAATGGTTTAATTCATTGCATTAACTTCTTGAGATCCACAAGGGCAAATCATCAGAAAAGATTTCTGTTGTTTCTTTCCCATTACATTTCAATAAAGAGGGTGCTTTGTTACTCTTTGCTGATTGACATACTTCAGCAAGTCTATGGCCTGAACAGATTGACCTCAGTGGGTGAGATCGCTCAACAGGTTAATAGTGCCTTGAGCTACAAGGACAATAGTGTCAAGCTGTGACCCTAATCTATATTACACCTATCACATACCATAGAATTATCAATGATTTTCGGATTATAGTTTAACAACACATGCACAAAAGAAGATCTGCCACCAATCGAAAGCTTCAGCGAAAGAAAGGTAACTAAATGCCAATATTCTATATCATAAACTACCATATATCATCAGTATCAAATTGAATTGTGTGTTTTCTGAGTGTGTGGACAGAGAGGGGAGAGACTAGTAAAGATTTTGTAGTAAAATGATTATGATCAGGAAAATGGAGGAGGAACTCCACCATCTTGAGATGAATTATGATCAGCAGGTGTCAAATCTGTAAATGTCATCAACACAAAAGGTTATTGTGTACTAAGCAATATGGCATTCACCTATACAAAAAGTAACTAAAAGCTTGACACAATCACGTAAAGTATTAATTAGTTTGGTTCACGTGGATCAGCTAATCTATCAGTTTTCAACATATTTTCTGGGTTAAAAGGAAAGGGGGATTTTGTGTTAGATCCATTCCACGCATAAGAAGTTGGAGAAAACAGCTCCACAGGCTCAATACATAAATTTTGATATCTAAGTTTCTAAGTTCGGTAGTTTCATTTCTAAATGTACAACAAAGAATCATTATTGCCACTTTATAGCATGTCAAACAGTGAATCTTACACTTGCCATCTACCAATCCTGATCATACTGCAGTTACTGATTGGGTGTTTATAAAAAATTTCAAAAATAGCTTCTCTACTTTCCACTCATAATTAAACAAGTAAATTTTCTGCTCGATTACAATTACTTGATCAAGCAGAATACAACTCTGAACAGTTCCAGAAATGCTTCTGCCTATAGTTGCAATATTAGAAACACACATCTAGAGTCCATTGCTTCAATGACATGAAACAAATTTGGTAAGTTGAAAGTTTTCAAAATGTGCTTCACTGCATGCGCATGTGTGCACAGATGTGTGTGCACTCCCTGCATGCCCCACATGCAGGTCTTCCTTACATCAAAGAAGTTACTTAGTCTTTAGCCTTGTTGAACAAGCATATTAATATCCTCCAAAGAAATGGCAATTGAAGACTCCAAATTCCCGTTTCCCAACTTAACATTATTATAAACATACAAATTTTCTTCTGCACTTTAAAATAAAATGTTAACAGCTAGAGACAGGTGTCACATTTCAAATTACATTAAGTTTTGTATATCTCATAAATGCACATGTAAATGGTAAAATGTTATGCCTACATTCCGTAAATATGGACATCACCATCTTGCTAACTAGGTTGATTACAAAGGTAATGCTGCAATCATCATGAGTTTTGAAAATTTCCTGCTCATTTTCCAATTGATGCATCCACTAAACATTTCCTTTTTGGTCCTGCACTGGTTGACTTTTATACAAAGACTATTATTTCATCTATCTTATAGAAAAACATATTCGAATGCCTTCTAGTCAGTTGGTGATATAATATGCAACTGTTAATGTTAAAAGGATTTCAACAAGAAATGTCATCAAAAGAGAATGCACAAGATAAGCAATCCCCTAACCATTCTCTCCCTTCTACATCTGACAATCCAAGCATCAAGCAAGGTCAAAGATCGTAAGAAAGAAGTAGTCTAAACATAATGTTACTATTGTTATCTTTCAGTGCCCTTACACAGCACCCGATATATAGTGCCAAAATCAACACTTAACTATTCCGAAACCTTATCGTTAATATGATAAACCTGTGCTAGATGCGGTTTCAATAATCTCAAAGATCAAAATATTGAGGTATTTTAGCAAATATGTTATCACAAAATACCACGTGAACATTAAATTGAAGAGGAAAAAAACACTCACAATCACCTGATATATCAGTCAAAACACTATAAAGTTGATATATCAGTCAAAACACTATAAAGTTGATAAAACCATCCTAAACCAATTTCCCATTCATTAGAACTGATCTGAACTTCTCCAACTTCCATTCCCATTCCAGATGTATTCATAAAACACCACGGAATTACACAAAATTATCTCAAAATGCTAAGCCTTTTGCTAAGAATAGTGGAATACATTTTAACGGAACTTAATGAAACCCCCGAGTTTCAGATAAAACAAACCAAATTGATTCAACACTCAACAACAAACAAGGCCACAGTGTAACACCCACGAATAAGGCAGAAATCAAGCCCCTTTTCGTAATCAGCATTTTGTATGAAAATCATCAAAGGATCATATCTAACATACATTGAAGTTGCCAAGATAGAATCTTTGGTAAACCCTAGTTGTTACCGATCAAAATTCAGACAAAACAAAGCAAAATCTAGCAAAAACAAAGCATTTGATGGATCTACAGTAGAAAGGATATGCTTTAAGTAAACCCAAAGATTTAAACTTTATATCAATTTACTTCACAAAGAAATCCCATATGCTACAATCTTGAAAAGATAGCACTGAAATGAACAGTTAGAGGAAACAAAAGAGAAGAGAAATGTAATTTCCATGGAAAGTATGAAAGTAACAGAAATGAAAATGAAAAGGGTAGCAAATTACAATTACCCGGTAAAAAGAAAGTCTTCTCAGATGAAGAAAATTGAATCTGAGAGACCAGTGTGAATCAGCATGCAACAGTTACTAATTTGTCCAAACCCCCATGAGACTCTGAGTAGATTTCTCAAATACCCCCAATTTAACCAAAAATGATAATGCAATAACTAAAAAAAATGGAGAAAAAAAGGCAAGATTAGAGATTTGAGGGTTTGGTAATGAACTGTTCTTTTCAATTAATCAATTCAGCTTTTTGTAGATGATAAAATACACAAGGTCAGACCTTTCTCAAATCTCTTGTATTGTATGACTCAACTAGGGTTAATAATTAACTCTAGTAATTGGGTTAGAAGGTGATTTACTTTATAATTATGACCAATGCCTTTTTTTATAATAAAAGTATGGATAACTTAATTTTGCAATATAAGTGAAAATTAAAAAATATTTATTTTTATTATTAATCTTGTGACGCAAAGTATCACGTAAATTATATTCATTCACATTCAATGTAAAAGTTTTAATTAATAAATTATATATTTTAAATTAAAATATACAGATACATTTTAATTAATCATATATTCATTATATAAATTTTAATTAATCACATATTCATTACAATTAAAAATGTATGCAACAATTTGAAATTTTATATATTTAATTAATTTTTATTTGAAATTAATATAGTAAAATTAAGTAAACTCTTAATTTTAAAATATATTTTAACTCTATTTCAAATAAAAGATTGCACTTTTCCCACTTAACAATGAAAAGAATAAGATTGTAATTTTAAAATTAGAGTATTCTTTTGAAATTTATAATTATAACATTTGTTTTTTTTCATTTATTAATTTATAATAATAATCATTTGGTGATATTAGTTCATGCGAACTCAAACACACACATAGCTTTTCATAGGTAGGCACTTGCTTGCTTATTATTATTATTACTTCTTGTATATAATAACATGAGAGTATAGTTAGTTAGGTAGTTTAAGCATGTGCATTAATGATTCAGAACATGTTCTTGTTCCACCCTTTTGTCTCCTATGCTATGCCAGATAGATCTGTGAAGGCTGTGTTCTCCAACCAAAAGGAAAGCATGAAAAATGGTATTCCAAGCAGAGATGGTACTTCTAATCCTATAACCTCGTACTCAGTTAGGCTTCGAGTTGAACTCAACCAAAAGCTCAACGTCATAGGCATAAGCATTAGAAGTTCACGATGGCAATAAGAAACATTAAAGAGCCGTTCGCATTGGCCTGGTAACCTGAAGCTCGAAGTCCGGCGTATGTCATGCATAGCCTCGTTCAGTTCAGTGACGGGATTAAAAATTTAAGATAGAAAATTTTAAATATTTAATTTTTTTAAATTTTGAGAGGCTTAATGCACCACCAACTTTTAAGTAACTCCATTTTAGTATATATATATATATTAAAAATAAATCATTTAATAATCTTGAGAGTGGGGAGCTAGTGTATCACTGGGTCCCATCTACCTCCGTCCCAAGCCGCATTACATGTTTGTAATAGTAATAAAAAACCGTCTTTATACATGCAACTGCTGAAAATTTACTATTAGGGTTTTACTTTTTGTAAGGAACTTATCTGGCTCGAGTAGAGATTAATCTGAATATGAATAATTTAAAAGTATTTTTCATAATTAAGACCTTCATAAAATATCTCATAAGAAACTAAAAAAAACAAAGAAAACATTGAAGGTCATTCACATTTGTTTTCTCCTCCCACATTACAAGCTCATTGCTATTCTGACATATATATGTACATAAAGATGGTAAATCTAACCAAACCAAGCTCGTTGACTATTTGATTGAATTTGAGTTTGAGGTTTGACTTGATCAAATTTTAAAATACTTCAATGATTAAATAAAGTTAATATTGTTTAATTTCGAAATAATTGTAATTACTCGAATTTTGTAACACTTATAACTTAATATAAAATAGACCTTAATCTTTTAAAATATACAAATTGAACCCATCATTTTTAAAATATTTAAAATAAATTCTAAATGAATGAAAAATTCATGCTAATTAAAAGTCATATCAATACTAATGTGACATTTTTTACTTTTCAAGCTAAAAAATAGATGCTGCTGCTATATGACAAGTAGAACTTACAAGTAAAAATATATAGAAATAGGCATGAATATTATGTAACACTGTAATCTTTTTTTGGTTAATTTAACAAATTAATTACTTAATAGTGGAGTTTATTTTTTATTTAAAAATATTAAACTGTTATCTGATTGAGAGTTAATTTTATTAAGCTATTTATTTAATTTTAAAATATTAAAATTTCATTCAAACACTTTAAAATATATTAATGGTGAAGTTGTATTTTATTATAAATGTTAAGATTTGAAATTCACGGTCGATTTTTGCATGCACTAAGAAAAGTACATGACATTCATTACAGGTTGTGTTGGATGTGTCATGTTATGTCGACCTTGTTTGGCAATCAGCTAATTGCGTTAGATGTTGGATAATAGCTAATTATGTTAATTTATGCCCTTGCAACCAATTTATTTTGGTTGTAAATATATGTATGACATTATTAATAATTAAGAAAAAGGCATTCTTTATCTTTATGTATTTGTTAATTATTTAATTATTATTTGTAAAGATAAAATCCTTGAAATAATTACTGTGTAATTGAAATTATAATGAGATCATAATTATGAGATTCAATATACACTTAAGTATTATTCCTAAATGTTCCTAACTGTAATTTCTTCAAGATTGGATATTGTTGAAACGGTAAAATTAGCACACATTATGTTTCTTTCTTATGAAGAAAGTAATTGATCTCATTAATTA
>JANVCL010000007.1:25759225-25785202 GCA_026546855.1 Erythroxylum incrassatum | reverse complement strand
ACAACATTATACTCTAAAGAAACACTAACCCTAACTGACTATGCACCGAGGGTTGATTGCCGGTAGGCCCCTCCGACGCTCAAGTTAGTCTTTTTGTGAGGATTTTGATGTCTAGAAATAAAGAATACTAGGGTTCTAAAACTCGTACCTTTTTCATGATGAGGTAATGAATTTATATAGTTAATACCTATAGGAATTAGGTCAATACTGAGGGATGGGCCGATCGGCCCATGTGTCATTCTAAGTTTGGGCTTGGACCTAGCACGACCGACCTAACCAGTATTAAAAAATTCAACTATATAATTAATAATTATCTAATTTATAGAAAATGATAAAATTATCCTACAATAGAAGCTATAAAAATTGGACAATTGAGATTGTACGAAAATAGAGGGCACATTAAAGACGGGAACAAAAGATATCCGTTTGCCAAGTTGGCGTTGGTTGATTCTTTGTTTTCATGTTCATACTTATCCAATAACATCCATAGCAAGCCATTTTTTATGGGACCATCGATACATACTTGTCATGGAAAAAAAGCTACAAATACTAGTTTGAAAATTGGAATTAAATAATTTTTCTAAAATATGTAATTTAAAAATTACTATATATTTATAGCAAGTCTTGTAACAACTGTTAAAATTGCTTCTTTATAATTATAAGGTCACACTCTCGAGATTCCTGCAAAGTGATAGGTATTGTACACGGGGTTTACATTGACTTTGATTTTCCTTAGACCCTAAGGTCATACAAGACTTTCATTAAGTATTATTGTTAATGTTGTTGTTATTATATATTTAAAGATTAATTTAAATTATAATTTAATAAAATAATATTTTTACCGATCAAAATACGTGGATTGAATCAAAGGTGGTTTGATCTGGTCGGACAATGCCTTAATCTTTGATTATAACTACATTTGGAGTAACTGTAAACAGTTAATTAGGCGTTGGACGAGGCCTGTTCCACCATGGAACTTGTCAATCCTTCATAGTTACAAATTTACAGCTAGCGTTCCATTTTTTAATTGGAATTATTTATTTATTTTATTTTAATAAAATGATCATTTTAAAAAATAAAATAGATATGAAAAAGAGGTATTAATTAGACAAAAATTACAAACAAAACAAAAAAGTATAATTTAAGTAATTAAAGTTCTCAATTATACTAAATTTATTATTTTTTGATGTTGGTGTTGGTCCAAAATTGGTTTTCTTGACCCAGTTAGTACTCAATCCTTTTGAGATCAAAAGAAATCATCTCCATCTAGTAAAGTCAAATCTAGAGAAGTGGACAATAAATTACATTTCCAAGATTTGAGAATGGAAGTTCGATTCACTGAGTGTCAGAAGGTTGAATGTTTGCTTAATCTGGTCAGCTGACCAGGCACTAATTATGCTTAATAGTTAATTTAATCAATACCAACTTCTTCCTTTATAGGAAAAAAAAATTGGGTCTCATTTCATTTTATCTTCTTAGAATATCTGAAGTGGAGATTTTCTCAGGGTTGACCACCTGACTTAGACAATTTCCTCGAAATTTCCAAACTGTTTGTACCGTGTCTCTCAGACAAGAACTCGCTCACGAGAAACAGATGATGAAGAGTGGAGGGAAAGGAAGTGTCTTTCTTCCTTCCACTTGCAAAGCAGCAACCAACTTGGTGGATTGACGAAGTTCACAAGTTCCTGGTTTTCTCTTTTATCTGTGAGAGGTAAGTTCTCTGTTCACACTTTTAAGTCTTTTATGGCGATTTCTATGGTTTCAGTTCATTGAACATCCCTGCTTCTGCTCAATCTTTGGCCTTGTCTTGTTCTTTTTCTTGATATTGTGTTTTTAAGTTGGGGTTGGGGTTGAAATAACATAATCAGAAGGAAAACCGATTGTTGTACCGTTTTCTTTTTTCTTGAACTCTCAGGAAATCTAGGATGTTTTAAAGTTTCCAATTTTTTTCAGTTTCCTTTGTAAAGTTTCCATTTTTGTGATGTGGGATTTCTAAGAACTGAAAATTGGACATTCCAATATTGAACTCTTTGTTCTTTACCGTAGTTTCTGGGTATTTGTCATCCTTGTCAATGAAATTAGGTTTGTCAACTTTAACCATTGATAGATTGTAGCTTCACTAGCTTGTGGTGTTTCTGTTTTTGTTTGCTTCAATTCATTACTTCATTAATGTGTGTTGCAGCCTGTGAAAGGCTGCATTTTGTGTCTCGATTTCAAACCAGGGTTTTCTAACGTTTACACGGATTAGGAGGTGATGCTTTGAAGTTCTTGAAGAACTTGCTTGGGTCTTGTTGATAATCAAATATCGATCAGACGGACTTGTTAACAAGACTCAGTCATGAATTTTCCTCGTGAGAAGTCTGTGAGGTTGGTTTGCTCATTGCTGCAAGATTTGACATTTTTTCATACTCGTTTTAGGTTCTGTTCTGGTGTCTACAGAAGTTAACTAACAACTTGTTTTCCACATTTGAGTCGCGCTTGTTCATGTAGAGGCATAAATTTCCACTCTCTCTTGCACTGGCACTACGTACTACTCATAATGGAATTGGTAATTTCATATTAGATTCCATGTCTTTTTCTGGTTACCATATCCAGTTGTTCTCATCTCTGGCCAACATCACCTTTGTTACTAATTTTGAATCGTCAAGTCAGTGTCTTGGGGGTTCTTGAGATGTGAGATAATTTCATTTTTCACTTCCCGTATGGTTACTGTCTGTGCACTGGATGTTCCAACTTAAGTGAGGATGTGATATACTAACTTGTATATTGATGTTCTTCAGGTTTCAGGACTGGAACTCTGACAAAGATCTAGATGGACAGTATGCTATGAATAACATGGTGCATTCGGGAAAATTTAGGAAGACTGTAGGCTCAGTTTCTGAGAAGTTTCATAAAGGATTGGAGTCTGGCTCTGAAAGGATTAAAAGGATCAGAAAATCATTCAAATCATATTCGTTTGGCAAATCTGCTGACAAAACCTCGAGTTCCAAAATAAAAATTCTTGACCCGCAGGGGCCTTTCCTTCAGAAGTGGAATAAGATATTTGTACTATCATGTCTAATTGCTGTTTCACTAGATCCCTTGTTCTTTTATGTTCCTGTGATTGATGATGAAAAGAAATGCCTCGGCTTGGACAAAAAGATGGAGGTTACTGCAAATGTCTTGCGTTCGTTTACGGATGTCTTCTACATCATTCACATTATTTTTCAATTTCACACTGGTTTTATTGCCCCTTCATCTCGAGTTTTTGGAAGAGGTGTTCTTGTTGAAGATGCATGGGCAATAGCCAAGAGGTATTTGTCATCGTATTTCTTGATCGACATTCTTGCGGTTCTTCCGCTCCCACAGGTGAAGTGATACTCCCCTGCCTCATCCACATACTTCTTTTTGCATAAAATTGAAATGGCTTGTGTATTGTTTGTGATACCAGAGTGCTGTATCTGATAAATACATTTGTCTTGGTTAAGAAATGAGAGGAAGATTCTGCTAATGGCATGTGAGCTTATTTGTGCACTAGAAACAAGGGTTCTTTGTCACAAGCATTGTTTTAGATTGCGGTTGCTGTTGCGATGTTCTAACATAATGTTTTAACTCACAGATGGTGATTTTGATAATCATTCCAAGGATGACAGGCTCGACATCGTTGAACACAAAGAATTTGTTGAAATTCGTAGTTCTCTTCCAGTACATGCCAAGGGTGATTCGTATTCACCCATTGTATAAGGAAGTTACGAGAACCTCCGGAATACTTACAGAAACTGCATGGGCTGGTGCTGCTTTCAACCTTTTTCTTTACATGGTTGCCAGTCATGTAAGTTTTACTGCTATAAATCGTTTTTTTTATAAAATAACAAAAAGGGGTTCATCCTCCCTACAAACCGAACATTTTTTATGTGTTGTATGATTTATAGTTCCTGTGTGAACTGAGATTACTATATATTATGCAAGGTTTTTGTATTAATCGGTATGGAAGAAGTTTCAAGTGCACGTAGACTTTGGACCTTTAAGCTGATTTCTTTGAATTAGGACTCTAAATTTGCAGGACAGATTGGCATTATTCATGTTTAATTGACCAATTATGATTTCAGGTATTTGGTGCCTATTGGTACTTGTTTGCCATTGAAAGAGAGACATCATGCTGGAAATATGCCTGTTGGAAGACTAAATGCAACCGGGATATACTCTATTGCGGTGGTGAAACTGGGAATAAAACTTTCCTGGATGATTATTGTCCGATACAGTCAGATAAACAGGTGTTCAAGTTCGGAATATTCCTCGATGCTCTTGAGTCTGGTGTTGTGGCTTCTTCAAATTTTCCACAGAAGTTCTTTTACTGCTTTTGGTGGGGTTTGCGAAACCTGAGGTGTGTATTACATATGTGCAACAATGTATAGCATTTTACAGATTCCCTACTTCAGAACATAATGTCATGTCACATCTGTTTTGCAGTTCTCTTGGTCAAAACCTTGCTACGAGTACCTATGTGTGGGAAATCTGCTTTGCAGTTTTCATTTCTATATCTGGATTGGTTCTGTTTTCATTTCTCATTGGAAATATGCAGGTAGGTACCCGCATCCTCTATTTGTATCCTGCACATACAGGTGACATACCTGTTTTCTAGTCTTTCAATCATAGATCAAGTTTGGTGAGCTATTGTTGTCTTGAAACAGACGTATCTTCAATCCACCACTACAAGACTGGAGGAAATGAGAGTGAAAAGGCGAGATGCCGAACAGTGGATGTCTCACCGTTTGCTTCCTGAGAATTTGAGGGAGCGAATCAGGAGATATGAACAATACAGGTGGCAAGAGACTCGAGGAGTTGATGAAGAAAACCTGGTTCATAATCTGCCCAAGGACCTTAGAAGGGACATAAAACGTCATCTCTGCCTAGCACTGCTCATGAGAGTGAGTTACTACCCTCTTCTGCAGTTTTACGTCTCGACCGAGCAATTACTTCAAATTCGTTTCATAAGAAAATATCATTTGAATGCATTTTTAAGGTGCCAATGTTTGAGAAAATGGATGAACAACTGTTAGATGCCATGTGCGATTGTCTCAAGCCAGCACTCTACACAGAGGAAAGCTACGTTGTTCGCGAGGGTGATCCAGTCGATGAAATGCTATTCATCATGCGAGGAAAGCTACTGACCACGACGACCAATGGTGGAAGAACTGGATTCTTCAATTCGGAGAACCTCAAAGCTGGTGACTTCTGTGGTGAAGAACTTCTTACATGGGCTCTAGACCCTCATTCCTCATCAAACCTTCCCATTTCAACTCGAACTGTGCAGACCCTTTCGGAAGTTGAAGCTTTTGCATTAATGGCTGATGACTTGAAGTTCGTTGCTTCCCAATTTCGGCGGCTTCATAGCAAACAGCTCCGCCACACCTTCAGATTCTACTCGCAGCAATGGAGGACATGGGCAGCCTGCTTTATCCAAGCTGCATGGAGGAGATACAGTAAAAAGAAGTTAGAAGAGTCTCTAAGGCAAGAGGAGGATAGGCTACAAGATGCACTAGCCAAGGTAAGTGCAAGTGGAAGTACACCGAGTTTAGGTGCCACCATTTATGCTTCTCGGTTTGCTGCCAATGCTCTGCGTACACTGCGACGGAGCGGGACGCGTAAGGTAAGAATGGCCGAGAGAGTGCCAGCTATGCTTCCTCAGAAGCCGGCAGAGCCCGATTTTACTGCTGATGAACGGTAGGCGATACCATATTTGTACTTAAATTTTTTTCATCACTAGTAATATGTCCACTACGTGGAAAGTGGTGAAGTTTTATCATCTGAAGTGAAAAATGGAGGAATTGAAACCGAACCTGGAAGTCTGCAATTAGTATATAGGTCAGTTTGGTGAGGTGCTTCTGCATCAGAGTTTGTACGATGTATTATATGTTTTGTGTAAATCCAAAATGTTTTTATTGTTTTCCTCTACTTTTCCAGGTTCATTGGAAAGTGTGTTGTTGCTAATAAAACAAAAAATTTTGATAAATTTGAACTGGATCGAATTTTAGACATACTAATCCCGACCCACTTTTTAAGTAACTCCAATTGATCAAATTATTGACTTTTCTCCATTAGTAATATAATTTGTCTTTTACAATGGATTTTCTTCAACCAACTTCAACTCAGAATAGTTCACTGGCAGCAACACAAAGTAACAACAATGACGTATCAAAGAAAACCCCTCCAGTATTATAAAACACAGAACTCGAATCACCCTCCTCTGCTAATCCCCTAGCACGTGTGTAGTCCCAATCAGACAAGATCAGGTACCTTGGTTTCTGACTAGGAAAACATGGATGTCTGCTGATTCAGCAAAGAGACTTCACCTCCCTCTTCAAGAATGCTGGCAATGCAAAGGCAGCAGAGTGAATCTGTTCAGGGAAACACGAGAACAGCGTTAATGTATCGATACAGCAAGAGGTAGACCGCAATCGTTCAACTGAAGAACCTTATCGAAATAAGTTCTTGTACGCAGAAAACAAAACTGGAAAGAAGGAGAACGAATGAGCAAGAATAAGAGATTACCTCTGAGTTGTAGTACCTAAGTTCTCTTTTATGCGTAATAGCTCCTTCTACCTTCTCGATTGGATTCACAGGATTCAAAAAGTCAACGTGTGGTCCGGCTTTTGAGCATAGTAGAAATCCTATCACACCACTGCCCATGTACAGAAATCAAGCCGTAGGTGAGAAGCATCAACAGATATTCGAAGTTGCAACACATAGAAACAAACTATGCTTCTAACACAAAAGATAAAAAGGTGAAAAGGTCGTTCAAGTAGTAGTTAGTCCCCAATTATCGAGAGAATTTCAAAGATCGGTACCTCGGATAGGTGGGAACACTTGCCCAGGCATAATGCACAGAACCCTTGAATGTCTCTGTGCAGACAGAGAGCATATCATCTATTAGATGTGTATGGAGCCACATACTTTCAGCCATGTTACATAGGACCCCTCCAGGCCTTAATGCTCTAGCTATTGTCTCAAAGAATGGCTTCTCCACGAGTTCCTGAGCAGGACCTATAGTTTCAAAACGGAACTGTGAGACAACATAATTTGATAAAAGCCGTCAGGAACCAATTATCGGGAATCAAGAAAGCATAATGATGAGAAACTGTTCACAAAGTAAAGATTAAGATATCATATACAAAACATACCAACAGGATCGGATGAATCAACAATGATCGCATCATATTTCCCTTCAGGAGCAAGTCGGAGAAATTCCACAGCTGTCATGATCAAAGATATAAAGCCAGTCTAAATAGGCATTTCCTTCAAAAGTTCTGAAGTTCAAACGAATTGGTAATTGAATAATTCATGCTAAATCATACATAGAGCAACACCAGAAAAGGTTGTACATACCATCACCTACGTGAAGTGTGACACGAGGGTCTGTAAATCCAACAGCTAACTCAGGGAAATATTTCTTAGACACCTAGAGAAAATTTAAAGTTTTGAATAGGATGAGAAGATGAGAAACAAGTAATTGCTTTGAAAAAATATATCAAGCATCACTTACATCTATAACCATCGAATCTATCTCGCATATATCAATATGCTCCACAGAGCTATGGCGAGAAATCTCTCGAAGAACTCCCCCATCACCACCACCAACAACTAGAACCTGTACACATTCTTTAATGAAATGAATTAAAACCATCCATGAAGGGAACAAACAAACACTGCAGAGTGTAGAGCCATCAAGAATCAATTCAAAGATGACTATGATGATTACAGTTTCACTATGAGACTTCAAATTTCTTCTCCCCAGTTGAAATGCAAATGGGGGAAAGAGAAATTTAACTATATAGTCTACACCAAAAAGGAAACACGGAAAATACGTACCGATTTTGGAGACGGAATGGAACAAAGAGGAAGGTGAGCAATCATTTCCTGGTAAGCACATTCATCACTCTCAGTCAACTGAACAATGCCATCAAGTACGAGCACTTTTCCATACGCTGATGACTGCAAGGAGACAACCTAGCCAGCTTGATCAGTGGTTGGAGAACAGATATGTATATAAAATGGCAAGTTTTATCTCATGAACCCGGAAGCAGACCGTTTAAACGCTCACACCATAACCTCCCATGAGTAGCAAATTAGAGTAACAAAAGCATCAACTAGATAGTCCAAAATACTAAACCTCAAAAACCAAGATCTCTTGATACTCTGACTTTCCCTTGTATATGATCTCCTTTACATCCAGTGAATGTGCTTCTCCTGCATATGTCCAAAGGCAATGCCCACAACAATTTAGACAAGAGGAAGCTCCATTACATACAGCAAGACTTCGTCACTAGTTTTTCTCTAATTATAAAATCTTACTAGCTTAATCTGTATCAGGAAAACCACAAATTGATTGCTAGAATACTGCTAAATATTTAATAATTTTTATGAATTTTTAATAATAATCCATAGCAAGAAAACCTCAGGTCTGAGATTAAGCACTACCTGGCCACATGGGATTGTTGAAGTACACTTTTTTGCGAGCTTCACCTAAACAAGGAAAAGAAAAGAAAAAAAAACGCAAAAACAATGATCTTAGACCAAGAAAAAAGCATCAGCATGAGCTCCACAGAAACATGAGGAAAAAGACAAGGAGAACAAAACAATAAGATAACGACCAGAAAAGGAACGAGGTTCTGAGAACCACCCAGAAACAACAGTTGCATGGCATTTAGCATCCATCTCAGGAGCAGAAGCTTTTGCCTTCAAACAACAAGAAGGAAGTGCCTTCTCTTTCTCTGCACCATTGCTTTCATTCACCTTCCCATCCATAATCTTCTGGCATTCCAAACCTCTTCCTGCGTCGACCTCCATAGATTATCTTTTTCTTCTGCGACTCCAGTCTCTGGATGTCAAGCACAGTCAATAAGAATTTGATTACTGTAGAAAAGAAATAATGGATATAGACATGAAAGCTCGAGCTTTTCAGGGGAAAAGAAAGAAAGAAAAAGAGAAGCAATCCAGAAGTTTCTTACTAACCAAACACATCATCAGAAAGGAAAATTCTTGCTATTTCATTAAAAGTTGGAAGCCAACTTTCCCCAAAAACACAGGATAAAAAAGAAAACTTAAAATTTCCAACTCCAAGAATCGTAATCAGTGCAAGTATTAACCATGAAAGGACGTGTTTATTAGCGTAGGCAAACGCCAAGTCCTAGTTTCAGAACCTAAATCAATAAAAGAATAATGCACTAATAGAGTAAATAGTTTTCAACTTCGATTTATGTTACATCTTTCCACTAAAAAAGGAAATATCATCGTTATCAAGTAACGATATTCAATGCGCTTTCGTCTGATTATTCGTTGGAAATCAATTAAAAGAACAGGTCCAATACAAGAAAGCTTCTTGAACATATGTGTTTGGTTACAGAGAAACTGCCAGAAACAGAGAGAAAAGAAAGAGGCCATTCAAATAACTCAAGATTACTCATATTTTCCCCTAATCTTTTCCATTCTTATGTTTGGCTACGCAATGAACAGAAAGCAATTAAAACAGATAAAACTTTCTCGTCACAAAGATTTCCAAGAAAACAAACAGAAAATGGGTAGGGTTTACCAAGAATGGCTCTGTAAACACAGTCTTCAACAACGCACTATCCCTTCTCTATACTTTGACAAATTCAAAAACCAACGAACGCCCAAGTAAACAATAAGAACAATGGAATCACACAATCTAAGGATAGAGTAAAAGAGAAAACTTTTGAGTCAAGAGTCCAAGAAGACGGTGATGGGTACTTCAGATGACGAAAACAGAGATGGAATATATGGAGAATATATATGTGCAAATGAAAGATTTGGCCTTTATATATAAAAAATAAAAAGCAAAAGAAGAAGAAAAAAATATTGGATTAAAGACGGAAAGATCTTACCTGACGTGATATTGTTTGTTTACTGAGGAAAAAAGAGAAAGTGGATGCGTAAGCTTTCTGGGATTACGTGAAGTGAGCAGGAAAGTTGGAAATGTCGATGAATGTGAATGAACGATTGCTCTCTCAAGGTTTCTATCTTTTGCTCTTTTGCAGGCTTCAAGCTTTGTGTTGTTCACTCATGGTCATGGGGGATGGTAAGTGAAAGGCCTTTTATATGTATCCATAGGCCGTAAAGAAAAGTTCATTTTAAAATTTCTATTCTTGGCACTTATTCCCTTTTTATTAATATTATTTTAATGCTTTTCTTTTTATTTTTATAATAAAATGTGCATTTATCTAAATTTAATATTCAATTTATAAAACAATTTTTTACTTAATCTAAACTTACTAAAGATTTTTAGAAGAATTTATTCATAAACTTTAAGCATATATTACTAAATTTTAACATGTTTAACAATGTAATATTAAATTTTAATTTATTAAAATTAATTAGGGAATACTTAATAAAAATAGGTTTAATATATTAACTTCAAAATATTAAGTATTTATTCATTAAAGATTTAAAGATATTAGGATTTTTCTTTATATACCCAAATGAACACAACCTTAATGCTTTTAGATGGTCATTTTTGCATTCCAAACTTACCATAAAATACTCGGTCACAACTTATGCACGGGAAAACTTTTTAATGAATTTTAATTAATAAATCATTTTCTTTTTGGAATTTAATTATAACCCTTTTTGTTATTTTCAATACAATTTTTAAATAGTATAATTTTTTTATTCGAATCATATCATAATTATTGATTATTTAACAAATGATAGAAAAATATTAAAATGGAGTAATTAATGTCAATGTGAGAAAATTTTTAAACTAAAATTGTCTTATGTTTTCTTACTAATTATAATAAATTTATTACTTTTGTATAAATTTACGAATATACTTAATTTATGTGTGTTTTATAATAGTACAACTGATATTTGACCGATATAAAATTAGTTAAAAATTTAATAAAATTAAAAATGTTTAAATATGATTGAAGGATAATTTTTTATCCATCGAAAATTTTAAAATTTAATTTAAAAGGTGAATTATTAAATAAAAATTAATCAATTTATTTTAATTTATAATAATTTATTAATTTACAAAAATAATTGATTAATTAATAAATTAGTTATTTTTAATAATAAAATATATTAATCTAAATCTGACAAAAAAATTGAAAATCAAATAAAAAACTCTTTATTGTTAAACTTTGTTTTTGGAAAAGGGAAATACAACTAAGAAAATTACAGGGCGAAACGCAGGAACCGGAACCTGGCACCCAATAGGTGTAGTAGGTAAATAATGGACACCTACAGAAAAATGGGTTGCATAATTTACGAGTCAGTCAGTACAACGGTTACCCTCTCGATAGATATGTCGATGAGCAACATTCCAATTGCGAGTAAACAGCTCGTGAATGCCTATAATGATAGGGTTGAGCGCTCGAGAGCGACTATCAGAGGAGGATAGGATAGTCACCGCCGCTGTAAAACCGACTTCCATCTTAACTCGGCGAAATCCGAGGCTCCAAGCAAGGCTAAGGCCTGAAAAAAACTTCCCAAATTTTCGCTATCACCACTGAACACCATTATTGTTAAACTTTTTAATCGATGATTTTTTTTTGGGTGAACTTCAACCGAAACATTTATAAGATCAGACGAGACCAAGTGCTTTCAATTTGATTCTCAAATGATGTCCAAATAAGTTGTTTGATGTAATCATTAACCAAAATCAACTAGACAGATCCGTGAGTGAACTGATGTCTACAGTTACACGCAAATTTGGAAAGGGTTTCGGTACCTTAAAGAGAAGAAACCTTTCACATGTCGTAATGAAACTTTGCTGTCTGGAGCGGACAAGATTCTGTTACAATGAATGCTCGAGTTGGGATGAGAAGTGAATGATGGTTTGGATCGATTAAAATAATCTATTTAAAATAGGTATTAAAATAATAAAATGATATTTAAAATCATAATTGTAAATATTATTAACATTATAAATTTAAAATGATAATTTTTTATTATAGTATTTATTATTTTACAAAATTAATTAATTGTTTCAAACTTATATAAGAGATTAAATAAATTTATTTAATTAAAAATAATTTATCTTTATATTTTATCTAATATATAATTATTATCAGTGAAAAATATAATTACTTTAACATTAACAACTAAACAGATTTTTGTTTTTATTTAAAAAATAGAAACAAAAAAATTGAAAACAAAAATTAAAAACTACAATAAAATAGAAATAGAATCAAACGAACTTAAAATTTAATTTAAAAATCAATTTATTAAAACGACGTAATTTAAGGTTGAAAGATTCTAATTTGTAAATCATTGTAAAAAATCCAATCTTAATGTAAAATCTAATAAAGTTGAAATTAATTTTTTAAATTCCAACCCAATTAAAGTGTGTTCCAGTTGCAATCCTTACCTAAGTTAGGACTCACAGCAAAACGCAATGCACGTTCTTCTACCCCATCAAAATCTTCCAGCTGGGTTTAGCTTTTATCGTTTTCCTTCTCTGGGCTCCAGAACTCCCACCATTTTAGACACCAGAGCTTTCATTTTCATGGCTTCTGTTCTTAGGAGGCCCAAGGCTGTGTTTGCATCATCAAATGGCAACGAGTTTTACATATTTATCTAACAAACTGTTAACCAACCTATCTATGATTAAAGATGAAAAGCACAATAAGATGTGATTCTTGGACCACCATCGACAAGTAATGGAGGAACAGAGTCGGTGAATGGTTGTTGATTCTGTCATTGTTTATTATCCAAGCTTTTGATTTGGTCCATTGAAATGATGGCTGAACAGAACAAAAGAAGAGCAACTCGTCTTTCTCTTTTGGAAGAAAGTCTCTGTCAAGTGTCAACTTTGGTAGGTTGTAGTTGCTCCTAACTCCTGACCAAAACAAATCCCATGTCAGAGTCGGTGGAATGAGTATATATAAAGAGGTATTTTGATAATATTTAATTTAATTAAAGTTTTTTTAAATGAAAGACTCGTAATTGCTATTCTTTGAATACGCATTGAATAAATCTTTGGATTGACACAATAGCCTGCAAATCAGGTTAATTGGATACTTCGTACTAAGCAAGCCTTGTATGACAGGCTCGATCAAGAGAATATAAATAGAAAGATTTAAACACAAGATTTTTTGGTTCTATGCTTCCTATGCCACCAACTCGATCATTTCCTTGAGGGCGATATAATTATTTGATTTTAGGTGATTAAAATTTTGTAAAATCAAGTTTATAAAGATGTATAAAATAATTTGGAATCTTCTTTTACCTTTCAATAATTTAACAAACAATATAAATAAAGTTATTTCTAAATTATTTATATAAATTTAAGCCTGATAATGTATCGAATTTAAATTGAAAATTGAATTTATATTTAATCTTATATGTTAAAAATAAAATTAAAAATTAATATTTTTATTTTAACAATTAACATATAAATAATAGAACTATATGTTAAGTATTTCTGTCAAATTTTATAATTATTGAACTTAATATCTAAAATATTATTAAATTTTAAAAATATATTCTCTTTTTTCTTCACTTGTAAAATAATATATATATATATATATACTTTCCTACGTAATTCATTACTTATATAAGACGACGACGATGATGTATATATATAATTAAGATTAAAGTGTCGTAATAATTATGCAAAGAAGCTAAAGTCAACGGAAATATCATTAGCACAAACAACGTTCTACGCTTTATTTGACGTAATGATAAGTTAAAAATGAGCATATCATATCGTATTATTATATAATATGATATAAAGGCCGCGTGTCAGGCAAAGAGGCATGTAGTTAAAGAAAAAGCAAAAAGCAATCAAACACTAATATCGAGAGATTAGTGGTTCGTTCTTTT
This sequence comes from Erythroxylum incrassatum, assembly GCA_026546855.1. NCBI lineage: Eukaryota > Viridiplantae > Streptophyta > Magnoliopsida > Malpighiales > Erythroxylaceae > Erythroxylum > Erythroxylum incrassatum. The sequence goes on along the minus strand of JANVCL010000007.1, from coordinate 25,771,378 downwards.
CCAGAAAGCAAACGGCATGTCGTGCTTGGTCCTCGACGCACCACTTTCCCAGTGAGAATGATTCATTAATTATTAGCTCTCTGATACCCTGCCAGGTGGTAGATAGCTTTTCATGCGAAGAAACATACACGCACGTAAAAATATTGACACAGAGGCCATATGTTTGGGAAGAACGAATTCTAGTTAATAGTTGAGTATATCCGTTGATTTGATTGATAGATAATATTAATTATTTATTAAAAATATTTAATAAAATTAATTATTAATATATAAAATAACTTATAAAGGTATGATTTTAAAAATTATAAGGTATAAATATTATATTTTTAATATTTCGTTGAATATTCTTATAAAAATTTAGATTTTAAATATTTAATTTTAAATTTGTAATTTTAATAAAAATAAAAATAATCTAATATTAAATTTTTTATTAATATGAATGATATAGCGAACTACATCATATTAATATTTTTATGTAATATGTATGAATTTTATTATTTAATAAATTTAAAATATACATTATTATAGTATAACAGAGATACGATATATATCATAATTCAAAAATTATGAAAAAAGGTATAATTGAGTTTTTACCTATTAATTTTGGCTGATCATCCAAAAAGTTATCTTATGGAACTTATAGAAATTAACTTATTAGGGTTAAATAAGCTAACCAACAAATTATTTGCCAAACACATCAATAGCTTTTTAAGATGGTCAAAAAGTTAACTTTTAGTCGGTAAGCTAAAAACCAGCTAATAAGCTTTTTGCCAAACGCCTAAATAATTTTAGAAGGTGAAGTTAACGTAGCCGGTAAAATTATTCCTTTGTGATCATAAAATTATAAGTTTAAGTTATGAAAATAAATTTTTTTGTAAAAATATAAAAGAAATGATGTAATCAATATGACCTTCCTTTTGTTTTTTGGTAAAATCATAAAATCACTTTTATATATCATATTTTTATTTAGATATTAAGTTTATTAAATTATACATTATTTATTACGTGATATAAATATACTAGATTTTATATCACTTAATCAAACTACACAATATCGTAGTTAATACGAAAGATATGAATAAAATAAAATATAAATTTATATGAAAGTTTTAAATTTTCAAACTAAAAAATATGATAAATATTGTATCACCTAACACTTAATTAAATAATTAAATTGTGCTCGTATTATTATTTCTCATTGATTCTAATAAAAAAGTAATAACAATATTTAGTAAAAATTTTGCTAATATGTAAAATTTGAAAATATCGGATAATATACAATAAAGGTTGAATTAAAAAGGTTGTTACTAAGTGATACATGTAGAATGCTATTAAATACTATTGAAATAAAAATTAAATTTTATGAAAGTGTATGAAAAGTTTTAAAAAGGAAAAGAAAACGTGAAGTGTAATTTTTTTTTGGTAAATAAGTGTAATTATTTCTATATATATATAAGGAAAAAATCGAAAGGCTTCCTCGTGACTCATGTAAAAGAATTTTGAGGGTGTTGTCAAAGCCAATGGAATGGACACTTGGCCGCTTGCCCTTTGATTATAAAATTATAAATTATAATACATTAGAGTTCGGTTTCAAAGTCAAACGGAACGTTTTGACCGCTACTTACTTTATAGACCTTAAAGAGCTTCCAACACGTGTTCACAACATTCGAGAAGTGTTCTTTTTTATTTTAATCACAACAATATTAAGTTATTTTTATTTAATAATTACAGAATTCCCTTTTATTTTTGTGAATTTATAAATTTTCAACATCGTAATATTTTAATAATTTAAATACTATATTATTTAAAATAAAATAACAAAAATTACATGATATAATATAACAAATAATATTATAAAAGAAGATAAAATATGAAAGCTTTAACATATTGATCTTAAAATTTAAAATTCAAATAAATTTAAATAATAAATTCAATATGAATATAATAAATATTCTAAAAACTACACACACAAATGAAACAAATCACTTGTTTTTATTATTCTATTTATATTATATTTTACGAGCATTTATTAATTTAATAAATAGGATAAATAAAAAATAAATGAATAAATATTTATAGAATAAGCAGTGACAGAGTCATAAATTTAAGATAGAAGGGTCCAAATATTTAAATTTTTAAATTTTAAAAGCCTAGTGGTATAATTCTGTACTTGTATATATCCGTTAGTTGAAACATAATAGTACACCGGGTCTTTTAAGATTTATAAAAATTAAATATTTTTATTTTAATATATACTGGGCTTTTTAAGATTTATAAAAATTAAATATTTTTATTTTTAATATATACTGAATCTTTTAAAATTTATAAAAATTAAATATTTTTATTTTAACCAGTATACTATTAAGTTTCAACTAACTCCGTCTATAAGAATACGGTAAGAATATAGTTTCGAAAATTAAGCTTGACAATTTTGGCCTACTTGGCTCGGGTTGACAGAGCCACAAGCGGAAGTTGTCCGAATACAAATTAGGTCGGGCGATCCGAGACCTAATCTGAACAAAAAGAGTTACGGTGTTTTATAAATTTTTTTAATAAAAAAATAAAGATAGGGCCTGTCAGCTCGGACCCGTCGAGTCATCTAAGGAGGGGTTAGGTAACCTGACCCTCCAGTCGAAAATTGAAAGGATATCTGTCTTATTAATGCCACGTGTTCCTACTGCTTTCCAATACATACATTCCATGTGATGTCCTCCAGAAAAGGACGTGGTCACAGGAATCAGAGCCTAATAAGAGCAATCAATAGATGAGAAACCAAGTATACACGTGTCTTTATTGTACTAAAAGTGTAAAGCTAAAGCAGAAGACAGTGGTCCAATGGTTTGAGTGAAAGCAATTGAAAGATAGTGGAGAGAGAGACCCACGGCAGTATGGATATGGGCCCTCTCTCGTTTAATAAATAATATCAGACATTAGTAATTAATGGCAAGGTTAAACAAAAAAGAAAAAAGTAAAGTAAAGATAAAAGTCTTAATATTAAAAATATATATAGAAAAGCTCTTCAAAAAATATATATATATATAGAAAAGAAAAAATAAAAACCCTAACACTTGAAATTACGTGTTTCGTCCCAAATTTGAAAATATGTGTTTCGTCCCAAATTTTGGACTCCTAATATATTTATTAATTAACTTTAAATGTTATTATTGTATGATTAATTAATTAAATTAAAATTTAATTTCTTATTATCTACATAACCCTTTAGCAGATATTAAATTTAAATAATTTAGACATTACCAAATTCTATAAGATAGGCATGATGTTCAAAAAGATTTTATTATTTAACTTTAAATTTTGTTACTAATTAATAAAATCAAATTTATTGCATTAATTTAATTATATAGACGCCCAATAAAAGATGGTCGAATTAGTATAATAAAAAAGTATAAAATTAAAAAGCCCTATATTTGATTCCCCTAATTTATACTCTCTTGATCAAGCATATTGTACAAAACTTATCTAATACGAAATACTTAATTGACGTAATTTACAAACTATGGGTCATTCCAAATATAACAAATAGTGATATATAATTAAAAAATAAATCTCAACAATTCCGATACATTAAAATTCAGAAACAGTAGCAGGCAGGAAGGATTGACAAACAACTTCCTCACCTCAAATTGAGCATTACAAAAGATCAAAACCCAAGATTTTCACTTGCGAGGCTGCTACATCAACAATGAACACAATAAAAAGAGAGGCAAGAAGATCTATTTGGTGCACAAATGTGTGTATGATGAGTGAGATTCGATTGCTAAGAAAAATTGCTGCCATTTTTGAGGTCAACTACGATCACACTAATGTTATCTCTGCTACCTCGAGCCATCGCTAGCTCAGCCAGTATCGACACTGCATCAGCCACACGACTTTGGTTCACGATCTTCTCACGGCTCTTCCTTCTCAGCCGCCCAAGTAGACACTTTCTCACGATCAAGCACGCAGCTTCATTTGAAATGACATCCCATAGGCCATCGCTTGCTAGTATAAGGAATTCATCCTTCTCAGTTCGTTCGCTCACTGTGACTTCTGGTTTTGATATCACAAATGGTTTCAGATATTCATCACCTGTGTTACAGAATTAGAGAATCTGCTGATTAGGAATAGGATAGTAGTTATATTTGATGTTCACTATCTTGCATGCATTCAAGTTCGTGATTTACCAGGTATTACGTGTATTCCAGGATTGATTCTGGAAGAAAAATCCGTTATGTACGTACATGGAAGATAAGGTTATCTTTTGTATACCTATGGATCTGGAAGTGGCAAGAACTCCAAGAACTCGGTGACCTTCCCAGTTTATGACTCGTCCACCAGCGGATTCCACTCTCTCCAACTCATCAGGCCTGTCAGGCTTTTTTTTTTTAACACACAAGCTTGTTGTGTCAGCAAGGAAATCATTAATGGAGTTTATGTTCAATCTGGTTCTTTCAGGGAAAAAAAATGATATTACCTTATGATCTACAGACAACGGGATTGCAACACCAGCCCTAGAAAGCACAGCCCTAGAATCACCACAGTTTGCAACCACCATCTCCTCCTTGCCGACCACCGCCACCACCGCCGTGGAACCCATCATTCTATCCATCATAACTTCCTTATCCATCTTCCCGAAACATTCATTCATCACTTTCTCCCACTCTATTGCTTTTATGTTAATACCATTATCTTTATTTCCCTCCATTGTTATCTCATGAAACAGTACTTTGTGCAGTCTCTCACTGCACGCCTCCGCCACTCTAGCCCCACCGTGTCCATCATACACTCCGAAAAAATCGTACCTTTCTCCTGCGTCTTGCAAGAACCCCAGTTCTACTCTGACGGCGTCCTCCATCTCTCTCCTCCGTCCGATCAATGAGACGGACCCATAAGATATGCAACCCAAGCCACTTTTCTCTCTGCTCTCTTCTTCTCCAAAACCAGATAAAACCAGCTCGTTTTTACACGAAGAATTATCTGCAGAAGCCGACGTTAATGATAAACATATCTCTGTCTGGGAAGAACAATCATTTGTTTTCTCTTCACGAGTAGTCTCGCGAAACGACAATTCTCCCTTAACTAATCCTCCATGACCCTCTTCACCTCCGTTCTCATTGGAGATGCTGATGGGCACCTCAGTCTGACACGTATACTTCAACCGCCGAATTCTCAATCTCCTCCGGCGAGCATTGATGGTGTCGACCACGGCGAATTGGTTCGTATCAGACTCCCCAGTCATAACTCAAGAAGACAAAACAAAAACCCCTTCAAAAAGTTAAACCTATGACGACCTTCTCATCGGCTTTTGCACGAGAAGAACCAGGGAAAAGTATGAAATAGTGAGACAGAATCCATGAAAGATGGCCGGTGGGGGAGGGGGCAAAGGTGAATATAGGGAAGATAAGTTCGGTCCATTTGGTCAGTGCCACATGGGGGCATTACGTACCTCAAGCGATTGGATTTTTTAGGGGAGAAGGATACGTGGACGATGGAGATGGATGGAAGAGCACGTGGAGCGATGGATCTGCCAGTTCCTGATTCGGTATGGGAGGGAGGATTGGGACCCACACCGATTCCAGGAGCTCTACTGCTCTAGAAACTCGTGAAGTGAAGAAAAGTCTCTTCTGCACCCCCACCACTGTGATCAATGTGTTTGTATATGACAAGGAAAGTATTTGACTTAAGTAAGGGAAGGACACGTACGAGACAGTTGTCGGGTCGCGTGTCCATCTCGCACCTCGTAATGTGCGTTAATATCTTTCGTTTGCCTTCGTATCTTCCTTTCCTTTTTTTTTCAATTTTTTTAATAATAAATTTATGTTGTGATTTTAATTGGGTCCAGATCATCTGGCCCGTTACTCTATTCTACTCTTATTTTTTAAGTGTCAATCTATTCAATTTTTGTGAGTTTAATAAATAGATATTTATAAAAAAATAATAAAAACATATTAATGAAAAAAGATAATTTATTATTTTTAAAATATAAAATTAGTAGTTTGTTAAGATAATCAAATTTTGAATGGGTCTAAAAATTTGAGTTTCGAATGAAATTTGGGTTTAGTTGAATTCTTTAAAGTCCAAAATTTTATATAAAATAAGGTTGTTTCTAATTTTAAAATTTTAATTAAAAATTTTGATCGAACTATAAATCTAAATTTAATTTATTAAATAATTTATTTAAAATCTAATCTATTTAATTGCAAAAATTTTAAATTGATTAACTTTTCGATTCATTTTAATTAATCGATCAATTTTTAAAAACTATTCATTTTTTATAATTTAAAATAAATCAGTTATTTTTATTTAATAGAATTTTTTAATTAAAATTTATTTTTTATGAAAAAATAATATATTTTAAATTTTAAATTTTATTTCGTTTTTAGTATATATGAAATTGTTTAATTTTTAAATTTTAAATAATAATTTTTTATCAGAATTTTTAAATATTGCTTCACCAAACTTATACCCTACGACATGCTTAGTATATATTTATTTCCCTGATATTAGGAAAATAATTTGTGCGTATTAGGGAGTAAGGCATGGTGTTAGGTAGGAATCTGCTTTGTGTATGTTCAGGCATTTTAAAGACATTAATATCTTCTTAGGACATCACTTGCTCCGTACGTTTTTATCAGAGAAACACGCGTGTCAGTGTTTCTTGTTGGTGTGAAAAGTCTGGCAGGATTTCTTGTTGGAAAGTTCTGAGAGAAACACAAGTGCCATTTTTTCCTGGAAAATCTTCAAAGAAACGTTCTCGATCTCATGTTAGGTCAAAGATTACACACGAAACTAACAGGTGTCAGTAAACAATGAGGCATCTGGACTTCATGAGGGAGGTGAAAACAAAAGTTAGCAGGAATCATTGAAGTAGCATGTTAATTACATGTTGAAGTAACATGTAACATGTAACATGCTCCATTCCTGAAATGATGACATCAATTGGATTATCTCCATAAACATTATTGTTCTCTCCCTCAGAAAGATAATTGTGTAATTGTGTCTGTTTTAACCCTGCTTTCTCCTAAAACAATATCATTTTATGATAATTCTTCGTTAAAGAAGCCGAAGGAGATATTTTTATTGAGTGACGTTCTGCTTCCTCCTAAAACATTATCATTTTATGATAATTCTTCGTTAAAGAAGCTAAAGAAGATATTTTTATTGAGTGAACGTTCTTCTTTTTCCTAAAACAATATCATTTTATGATAATTCTTCGTTAAAGAAGCTGAAGAAGATATTTTTATTGAGTGAACGTTGACATATATACAGAAAGCATTGTTGGACAAAAGCGTGCGGTTTTTTTGAAGTGTATGTTTGTCTGATGTAGAAGGTAGGGTGGTATGGGCCTGTCAACAGCCCACCCGCCCAAGTTAGCGTCGGTAAAAACGAAACCAGATTCTCTGTTCAGTTTTACTCTGTTTTATTCTGTCTCATAAAATCTCAGTCATTTATTTTGAGGAACCCACGCGAGCCCCATGTGAGCCTCACATAAATAAATGACTGAGATTTATTGGACACAATAAGACACCATAATATTGGACAGAGGATCTGAACTCGGTAAAAACAGACCTAACTTGATGAAGTTCAAAAGCAGGGCCATGGATGATAAAGGCTTGGTGAAGCAATCAAGTAACTGGGAGGATGGTGGAGTGTAAGAAGTGGAGATGAAGCCTTTGGCGACAACGCTACAAACAAATTGACAGTCAATTTTGATGTGCTTCGTCCGTTGATGAAACACCGGGTTTTTTGAGATGTGAATGCCTGCTGCATTGTCGCAATGTAGGCGGATAGGTAGGGACAATGGAAGCTGCATGCCTTGGAGTAAGTACGTGATCCAACGAGTCTCACATAAATTACTGGCCATGCTCATGTACTCGGCCTCTACGGAAGATCGACTTACGGTGCGTTGTTTCTTTGTTTTCCAGGATACCAAAGCAGCTCCTAACATAACGCAATATCTAGTGAGGGATTTCTGTGTATAAATGCAAGTGGCCCAGTCGGAGTCGGAGAAAACTTGGAGGGTACTGTTGGTTGTACGGGATACAGAAGGCGGTACGCTATTCTTTTCTTGAGGCAGCGGAGGAGATGGGATAACGTGTCCCAATGCGGCTGTCGTGGTGCAGAGGTGAACTTTGTCAACTGATGGATTGCAAAAGCTACATTGGGTCGCGTTAGGTTTATGTAAAGTAGCTGCCCTACTATTCGGCGGTGTTGATAAGGATTGCACAGTAGAGGACCATCATCGAGCGTGAGTTTTCTACCTTGAGGAAATGGAGAAATAGCTTCTTTCAGGTCTGGTAAAGTTGCTTCCGAGAGTATATCCTGTATGTATTTGTCTTGTGAAAGAGATATGCCTTCATTGGAACAGTGCAGTTTGATTCCAATGAAGTATTTTGCTAGTTCCATGTCTTTGATAGTGAACAGACTGTGGAGGAGGTATGCTTTTACGTCCAGAAGTAGCTCCTCTGAAGGGCTGGTAATGAGGACATCGTCCGCGTAAATGAGAAGAGCTAGAAAATTGTTAGCAGAACCTTTGATGAATAAATAGGGATCAGAAGTAGACTGAATAAAATTGTAGGATCGTATCTTGGATGTGATTTCGTGGTTCCACTGTCTACCGGCTTGTTTAAGATCATGTAGAGATTTATGTAAACGACATACCTGACCTGAAGCAACTTTTAAATACTCCTGGGGAGGATATATGTATAATTCTTCGTTGATAGATCCATGGAGATAAGCGTTGTTGATGTCGCAGTGGTGCAATGGCCAGTTGAAGGCAGCAACGATGGCGATCAAGACACGGACTGTGGTGGGTTTCACGACTGGGGAGAAGATCTCGATATAGTCCAGTCCTTCCTTCTAACTGTAGTCACGAACCATTCAACCATTCATCTGGCCTTGTGGCGATCCACCGACCCGTCTGGTTTCCTTTTGATTTTGAAGATCCATTTGGTGTGTAATGTGCGTTTGCCTTTCAGGAGAGTGGTCAATGCCCATGTGTTGTTTTATTCAAGTGCATCTAGCTCCAAATGCATAGGACTGACCTAAGGAGGATTAGTAATGGCAGTAGGAAAAGATAATCGTTCGCGTTCAGTAGCAATGTTGGCCATGAATGTTATGAAAAGGGAGGAGTGAGAGAATAAAGAAGCAGGAGATGGTGATCGAACCTGGGATGGGGACGTTGTAGCTGCGCCGAGGGATGGAAGGGAGGTTATGTAATCTCGTAAATAAGAAGGATGAGACCTTATGTGTGTGTTGTGTCGGAGTGGTAGAACATTATGTGAGGGTGGATGTGCGTGGGATTGAGAAGAGGAAGTACTGTATGTGTCCGGTATAATAGGTGTGGGTTGGTTGTCATTTTGTGAGGTAGTCGGGGAAGTTGGTAGAACTTTGTCTATTGCATGAGAGGAAGGAGGTGGATTTTGGGTTGGAATGTGGTCGGTGGGGTTGTTAAGAACATTTGGAAAAATGGGAGTGTGAGGTTGGTGGATATGATTGGAAAAAGAAAAATGTGTTTCGTAAAAATTGACATCTTTGGATACAAAGATTTTGTGATTATTAAGATCAAACAATTTAAATCCTTTCTGCCTAAATACGGAGTTCAAGAAAACACATTCTTTTGCACGTGGTCCTAATTTGTCTTTAAAAGGTATAGTATTGGTTGCATAACAAAGACAACCAAGAACCTGTAAATTTTCATAGGAAGGTTGTTTGTGGTAGAGTTTTTTATATGGGGTTTTCGAAGATCAAAGTTTTGTAGGGAGTTGGTTGATAATATATGTGGTCATGAGTAGAGCTTCCCCCCAAAATTGTTTAGGTAAATTGGCTTGATATAGCAAAGCCTTGGTAATTTGGAGAATGTATTTGTGTTTGCATTCAACAATGTCATTTTATTGGGGTGTGTAAGGGAATGATATTTGGTAGGCTATTTCTTTTGTTTGAAAAAGTTCCTTGCATTTGGTATTGAAAAATTCGGTGTCGTTATCAGTACGAATACAAAGGATGGATGTTTTGTATTGGTTTTCAATCATGGCTATGTAAATTTTTAAGGTTTCCTACACTTGATCCTTACTGTTTAATAAGTAAGTCCAGGTGGCTCTTGTGAAATCATCAACTATGGTTAAAAAATATCTTGAGCCATCAAATTTTTTGATTCCATATGGTCCCCATAAATCAATATATAAGGTTTCAAAAGGTTGATGGGTGCATATGTTGTGAGTTGGGGAAGGCTTTCTAATTTGTTTTGCTAATGGACAAATACCACACAAAATACTTTTAAGAACTGAAATGCTTAATTTGGTAAATGTGTGATTTTTTCTTTTGAAATATGTCCAAGGCGTAAATGCCAAACATCAAAGTTTTCTTGGATATGGTTAGCAACCGGGTTCTGAACATAAAATTCTAGAGAATGACCTTTAAATGTGCACGGGTTTAGCAAGTTTTCCACTCCGATCTTGTATATTCCCCCTTCCATCTCGCTCACAGCTACAATGTCGTTAGTCGGCAAGTCTTGTAAATACACTTTATCAGTCACAAAAATGGTAGCAATTTTGTTTTGGGTGGCTAGCTTGTGGACTGACATCAAATTATGATGGAAAGTTGGTAGGTGAAGGACATTTTTTAATTGAAAGGCTTTATGGAAATCAACGGTGCCTACATGGTCAACAATATTGTTTGAGCTATCTGGGAGGATTACTGGTTTAAGGTGAGGAACTTTGGTTTTGTTTATGAAGAGCGTAGGATTATGGCTCATGTGTGTAGAGGCCCCCGAATCTACTATCCATATACCATCATCATATTTCTTACTGCTAAAACTAAAAGAATTTGGGTTCGTACCTGCGTAGTTGTTGTAAGCTACGTGATTAATCTCATCCGAGGATTTACACTTAATTATGCGCATCAGATCTTGGACTTGCAGTGTGAGAGGTGCTATATCGACTTCGGTTTTAACTGTGGTTCGGTCTTCTGTTCCTCCAGGGAGCCGTTCACATTCATTGCAGCATACATTGGTTTGCCCTTCTTCTTTTGTAGTTCTTTATACCACTTCAGTATTCCAAACAGCTGGAAACAAGTATCCTTCGCGTGTCCCTTCTCCCTGCAATGCTCGCAGAATTTTTCATCTCTCTTGTTATCGAATCTTTTCCCAATGAAATCCCTGTTTACCTGTGTCTTATAGTTGTTTGTATTTGCCATAAGGGCCACCCCCATCTGATTCGTGTTTTCAGCGTTTACATTCTTTTGTTTCTCTATTGTTAGTATCATGGAGTATGCTTTGTTCACCTCCGGCAAAGGTTCTATAAACATAATCTGACTCACCACAGTAGAATATTCTTCTCTGAGACCTAACAAAAATTGCATCAATTTTTTTTATGATAATAACTTCTAAGTTTTTTTCAGCATTTTCACAGTTACACGTACTCATCAGCATCAAGGCATCTAGGTCGTTTCACAGTCCTTTTAACTTTGTAAAGTAGACAGTTATGGTGTTGTTGCCTTGTCTCATATTGCTAACTTCTTATGTGATTTGGTACAGGTGAGGTTCGCTGCTTTCACCGTAGTGTCCGTTCAGTTCTTCCCAGAGATCCTTCGTTGTCGTTACCACGCAGAAAGAGTCAGAGATCTCCTTCGATCATGAGTTAATTATCCAAGCTATGACCATATTATTTGCCCTTTTCCACTTCCTCATAAGTTTTTCGTTTTCAACGGGTGGTTGTATCTCTCCATTCACAAAACTGAGTTTTGCTTTAGCTTTCAGTGAAATAATCATCGACCTACTCCATCATAGGTAGTTTGCTCATTCGAGAGGCGTATTTACGAGGGAATTTCCTGGGTTATCCATTGCCGTAATGTGATAAGCTTCCTCATCAAACGTGATTTCTGTACTGTCTTGCATCTCCTTCGTTATGTTTACAAGGTAAGGTTTTAAGACGGTAAGGTTTTAAAAAATAAAGAAGAAACACTGCTTTGATACCATGATAATTTTTGGTGAAAGAAGATGAAGAAGATATTTTTATTAAGTGAACGTTGACATATATACAGAAGGCATTGCTGTCCAAAAGGAATAAGCATTCTCTCTCATCTAACGAACTAATATTCTTCATGATTATTTACAGCCTGTTGGTGCATGCAGTTTTTTTGGAGTGTATGTTTGCTTAG
>JANVCL010000007.1:25722885-25742862 GCA_026546855.1 Erythroxylum incrassatum | reverse complement strand
TAAAAGCTCAATATTACAAGACCTGAACCCAGAAGGTACCAGAGAGAGAGAGAGACACGTAGTTAGAAAGAAGAAAGCAGTTGAGATGAAGAAGAGAGGGGAGATGTTGGGTTTAAATAGCCAAAGGCAAAATTGTTCGAAAACAACCAATTGGGCATCTTGAATGAGAATAAAAAATACAAGGGTTAAGGTGAACGAATCAAAAACACAGGGGCTAAGATGAATAATAAAGTATATCACAAGGGCTCTTTTACGTGATTTGCCATTAATATATTGTGCTTTGTATACTGTTTAATATACTTTAAATAATATTTATATGCATAAATAATTTTTATTACAAAAAACTATATTTAAAATTAAAAATACTTTTTATTTTTATGTTACTAAATAGTTTACAGTATGAAGTTTTTTCAAAAAAAAATCTTAGAAAAAATTTTCTCAAAAAAACTCTACGCAACAAGTTTTACTGATAAAAATTCTACTAGTATAACCTAACATGGAGGATATATATGATTCGAACTATTATTTGTTTTTTCAGAAATATTGTTGCAATGAAACGGCGACGTCCTCGTGCATATTTTTTTTAAAATATACAGAGCTTAATGGACCCATCAGCTGGCCCGTTGGATTTAAGTGGGTCCTAATATTGATATATTTCCCGCCGTCGAAGGATGCTACGTCATCTAAAGCTTCCGGTGTCGAGAGTAGGTTACCTTCAAGAGGGCGGGAAAACATTTCATCCAATTCCCGCCCCCCTACTCCTCACGTCACCCCTTACTTCCTCCCTCTCTCTCTCTCTCTCTGTCTAACTCTCAACCGGAGCTTCAACGTTGATGAGATGGATACTCAAGGTCTTTCTATCGTCTGCGCCGGGCTTGGTGTCGCTGCAGAGGACGAGAACGGCAATCAGATCGGCTACTGCAAGGGCGAGCAATGTCTAGGTATGTGTCGGTTACCGATATCTGTAAGGATCTGTTTGTTTATGAGAAATAAGGTTAAAAAACAGAAAGGTAAGCGAGAAAGTGATTAGGTTTTCTCTTTAGCAGATAATTTAAGGGACTTGTTGAGATTTTTGAGGCGCGATGATCCGGAAACGCGAGAAGTGTTTAAACAAGTCTGTAGGTGGAACATCGTGTCCAAGGATTTGATACCGATTATTCAGTACTGTCAAGATGATCGTCAGTTGATTCTGAATGCTGGTATGTGTTACTTGTTTCTCGTGTCATTTGTACTTTCACGTTTTCTAGTTGTTGCTGTTGCCCTGGAAGTATAATTTGTTCGTTTTTGATGTTGCAGTTAAGGTTTTGGTGTTTCTTACTATGCCAATCGAGCCTTCTTCGAAGGATATTCCTCAACAGATGGAGTATCTTTGGGCTTTGAAGTCTGCGATTACATGTAGCCACACAATCACAGTCGTTGTTTCGCTTCTTGAAGGTCCGCTTGAAAATCTGGAAGCGTAAGATCTAAGCGACCATAAGATTTTCAATTGTTCTTTATTGATAATTTGGTTTATTGCCTTCGGATTACAGAATATAAATTACTGCTTCTGCTTTTCAGTTCCCTATGCACTTAGTTCCCCTATCGTGAATAATATTTGTCATGTTGATAGCGTTACCACTGTGAAATTCAGTGAAACGTTCACCGAGGATGATTGGAAAATGGTACAACTTGTCCTGACACTGTTTCGGAACATTCTTGCCATTCAAGAAATTTCCCCACTGCAGAAGGTTGCCGGATCTGCTTGTCAACTTTTGATGTTAAGAGAAAGATTTCTGGAGCTTTTGTTCCATGAAAATGTGATGGACCTTATCATAGTTATAACTCAGCATCTTGGGGGAACTTATAGCTATCTGCGGCAGGATAATTTCCTTTTGCTTGAAATATTCCACTTCATTTTTATGGGCCAAGAGCCAGAGTTGGTTGCCAATGCAAATGTAAAGGTATGTATTGCCTGCTTTTCTTCACCTTCTCCAGAAACTAGAACTTTGAATTGGTGGAACTGCATAGACAAAGCCAAAATTTTAGCTAAAATTTCTTTTGTTGCAAGTAGTCTTTGCATTCAGCCGTCAGCAATCACATTGTCATTACTTTTTTGAACCATTGATCTGTAGAACTTACTGCACTATATTATGCTTGTTGATCGATATAGTTAGCAGTCCTAATCAATTTAATTTGGTAGTTTGGTGAAGGCACCAAGAATTCCTTTCATAACCTCAAATCCATCATGGAAGAGGAAGACGCGAAAATAAAGCTTTCCAGATCACGGAGTATGGCTCGTCATTCACAATTCGCTGGAACATTTACACGACTTGCCATGGTATGACTTGCATTGCAGTTTATGATTATAAGCATTTTGCTAGGCCTAGTTCTAATTTTCCTGTTGTTTTCCATACAGGATGGTTCTAAAGCAGTATATAAAGGAAGCCCAAGTTCTAGTTGTAATAAAATACCTAAGGTTAATAATCCACATAGAGGTCCAGTTAAAAAGATTGTATCAGACCATGGGAGATTGCCTCCAATGAAGGAAAATATTCTGCAGTTACTTCACGGTTTACTGAACCAGTTTCTCTCAGGGAGTTTCAATGGTACACGTAATATTAGAACATGTGTTATCTTTGTTTGGTGTACTTCTTTTATGTCCCTTTCTTTCTCTCATGGTAAAGCTAATATTTATTATGAATAAAATGCATTCAGCTTTGACGCAGTCAATTCGTGAGGATATTGAAAAGGAACACAATGGTGTCCAGAACTCCGATGTCATTACATTTTTTCAGGTTGTTCGATTTGTCACTTCTTTCCAATATCACAAGTTCTTGAATTCTAAGGTGAGATACAGATGTCTCTTTTAATCTTATAGTTTCAACGAGGAGTACTTTACACTAATATAATGAATGCAGTCTTTTGCCTTTGATTTTATCCTTAACCTTTGATTTCAAATACGATCATTTCGTTTTGTTTTTATTTTTCTTATTTCCCTTACATAGCAAGACCTCAATTCTATAACCTTCCAGTAGGTGTTACTTTAATAACTTTCAGAGCAATTGGCTAGAGATGTATTTACCCCCAATACTATGAATCCCTGGGAATTGATCGTGGTTTGAAGTCTCTTCTTCCCGTTGGCGGAGCATTGGAAAGTAGTTTAACATCAAATCTCCTTAATCCTTTAGCATTGAAGTATTATGTAGCCAGGAACCTTCACAAGAATATGACTTCCTGTCTACTTTTTCTTGGTTTAAAGTCATTCAATTTCTCTGATCTGATGCTTTTATTTGTTATTTAATAGCCTACCAGTGAGGATACCTCCAAAGCTTTCGCGGACCAATATGATGATGTCATGTACTTCAAAGGTGATATGTGTGGGCCAATTGCAGAATCATTGAATGAATCAATGTTTCAACTTGTCATTTCAAAATGGCGTTACTCCTTTGACGGTTTGAAGGAGACTCAAAACTACAAGTTTCTGTCTGCTGCCTGTTCTCTTATGAAAACTATGGTGAATATCTTTCGTTTTTAACACTCTCTTCTCCTGATAGTCTCCTTTTACAAGAAAATATGTTCGTACATGAATAATAATTATGCGAGAAGGATAGAACTGGAACTTAAATTACCTTCTGTGCTTTCATGCAGATTCACATGCTAGATTTGGTAATTAAAATACTTCCGGAAGACTCTAAGGAGCCTCAAACGGCTCGTATCCTACTGTATAAACTGTTCTATGATCAAACTGATAACGGGATGACCCAATTCCTTTTGACTCTCATCAAAGCTTTTGATAATCACAAGCAACCCAAAAGGTTCTTCCTTTGTATCCGGGTTTATCATTTAAATATTCTAGCATGCATTTATCAGTTGATTAAATGACTTCTTGACTCACCAATGGTTATAAGTTCTTTCCCCTATTAGGAAAGAGACAGCTAGCTATAAACTACAAGTTTAGTTTCACAACGTAATTGTTAACTTTTGCATCTGTCGCCGTGTGCTGGCTTCCTGCCACCAAAAGTATACTTGCTCTTTAAATAGATCAACTGAAAAGGAAAAATAGCAAACGTCTACTGGGAATAATCTTTTATCAAGTGCTTACAACTGGATACGAAATGCAACTTTTCTCAAAATATTAGTACGGGAGCTATTTTTGTAATACTACTAAAAGGTTGTCATATTGCTAATTCTTTATACAAATATTTTAAATTGGGTTGACACTCTTTTTAGTTTGGGTACTATGTGCTTTAGACTGCTTATTGCTTCCTTTCTACTATTGTTAAAGTATGTCTAGAGTACGGGTGCCCTACCTTTATTTTTTTCCACTAATATTGAACGTCTAACAGCTTTATTTGGCATTGGTCTTGTATGCATCAGTCTCAGAGTGTCATTTTCTTTGTAAATTTATGTTGGAAGTCTCTCTTTAGAATGTTTCTATAAATATCAACCCGGGGCATCTCATGAGCTTCAAATGCATATTGCATTCCAATTTTCTCTAAATACGTTTGTCTAAAGTATAACGCATAGAGATATTCGCTTTTTTCTGACTTCTGAATTCATTTTTGTTCTTAACAGTGATCTTGCAGATCTGCTGGAAATGCTTTATGTAATTGTTAGACTGATGGAGAATCTTCAGTCGCGTGGAACTCTGAGGGTAAGTGCATCTTTGGAGTAGTCTTAAATGAAAATAATTGCTTTCTCCCTTGGTTATTTATTGAACTCATTTTACTGGTGTATCAAGCTGATTGAAAACAGGGCCATTTTTCAAATAGTTTCTATCAAAATGGACTTCACTAAAAACATGTTAACTATCGTGGCATATTTTACAATTGTGCTGTACTGGCTCTTCATAGGCTACGGGACATAAGATACAGCCTGCCATGTACACTTTTCTCGGAATTTGTTGAATAAGATAATTACCCATTGTAGTGCCAAGTAGTGATGAACTCGTTCTGAGTTTTAAGGGAAGGTTTGGTTCCCTTTACCCCTATCTTAAGTCAATCGATATGGTATCTCATATTTGGAGAAAGTGTGTCCAACACAATGACCATTCAAATTATTGCTAAAATATCTTCACATTTTCCCGATACACTTTGATAGGATTTAGAAGATTAAGTTGGTTACAAATTCAGTTGGTTTTTCTAAGATTGTGTTGATGGTGTTCCCTGTTTACTAAGCCTTCAGGGATTCCAAAATAACATGCCTTAAATCTATGACTCCAGGCCAGCTTTAGTCCATGTCAAATTGCTGCGGTTTGAGCAACTATGAGTATTAGTGTAAGATGATAAATGAAAGCACCATATATTGTGACGGTCTCTGGTCAATCCCTGATAGCCAGAGCTTTAGGATTTCCAAGTGAGCTATTTTTTTTTCAAAAATTAATTTCCAAGCGAGCTATTGCTTGCATCATTCATAACATGAGGGAGTAAATATCAAAACAATCCATTCCACTACCAATATACTTTGATTCTCTATCAACTAATAAGGTACATTTTTGTGTCATTTTGCTTTTGGAACCCTTTTTCTTTTTTAACACCGAACTATGATTTACATGCCAACAAATTTACATAAAGGTCCCACGAAAGAACTCAAACTTATGACATTGAATCTTCAAAGTCAAAATTTTTCGCAGGAGATTGCCACGCTCTTTCGAGTCATTGGGACTAGTTTGAGTTATTATAATTTTTATGGTTAGAAAAATGTGTTATCAGGTCAAAAAAGCTGTTTAACTTGATAGAAAATCTGTTTATGTTCATGGTTATTTAATGCTAGAAGGAACTAATATTTGATTAAGTCAGGTATTCATGTTGCCTGTCACATTTATGATAATATCATGTCTTAATTGCTTCTTTGAGATGTTGCCATAATTCATTGTGATCTATATATCCCTTCTATTTATGACAAACATTTGAAACCTTTTCTTTGTGATTAAGGTGTCTAAAAATTCAAGGGGGAGTAGAAAAAAGAAAGCACTGAGTGGCAATAAGGAAACCGGAAATGAACTCACTGCAGGCGAAGCTAATGTTCAGGATAAGAATCTTCTTTCTTGTAGCGAACATCTGGAGATATCAGAAAAGGAAATTCGAGAAAATGCATCTTCTGATCATCAAGAAAATAACGAGCTTACGGTCCAGGTTGATGCAGCCAAGCAATCTATGCAGGAGACGGTGAACTTTCATGGCAATCTACCTCAGGAGGATGACGGAAAGAATGACTATATACATGATGATATCTCTTGTAGTGCAGATGATTCTTCTGGTGATGAGCAAACCACCGTGACTTGTGAAGTTGATTTTAAGGTCTCAACATTTGTGTCAACTCTTGCAAACCACAGCATCATTCAGAATTTATGCTGGTTGCTTAAGTTCTACAAGAGCAATTCCACACGGACAAATCACTATATCATCAGCATTTTGCGGAGAATTACAGATGACTTGGATCTATCTCCAATGTTATATCAGGTTATAACTTGAATTGATTTGTCCTTAAAATATTGGATTTTCATATGTGATTGTTACTCACATGACCACCGTACAAAGTTATGCAGTTATCACTTCTTATAACGTTCTATGACATCCTGGATGAGCAAAAGTCGTGTCCATGCAAGGAATACACAAACATAGTTGATTTCCTTACAACTCTGGTTAGAAGAATGCTAAGGAAAATGAAGAATCAACCCCTTCTATTCGTGGAAGTTCTGTTTTGGAAGTCCAAGGCAGAATGCCATTACATAAATGCTGAATATCTAATGCATGAGCTTGGCAACATGAGGAAAGGCAGTGCTGGTTTGGGCAGCATTTCAGCAAATGAAGAATTTGGATCGTCACGAGCACAGGACTGGGTACCGAGAAGCATAGCAGACGCGCTGGGTGAAGATGAGGCAGATGTTGTGATCTCTCATGAGCTAGGGTATTAGAAGCTTCTTTTTCTCCTTACATTATTTTTATTTCACGAGCCAGGGTCTTAGAAGCCGTTTTAGTCCTAGGAAGTAAGATTTGCTTATCAACTTTGATATCTGATATCTTTTGGCTTGCCTCTTCTGTTCCTTAATTGGAAGGCTGGAAAACCGCTTTTGGTGCTTCAGCATGATGATTTAACTAGAAAACACCATCAAGCTTTGATCATTTTTAGGAACCCATGGAACGTCGTGACTGTACAGTGTAAAATTGTTTCCTCATGGTGACGTGGTCCTCGTACAAAATAAAGGGCCCAACAGAAGTTAAATGTCTTGGCATTTCACGAGATGTCTAGAGGTCTTTGATGTACTGAAAAGGCGAAGATTGCTGAGTGTCTTGGGAATGAAAAGTAAATCAATATCTTCCATTTCTGCATATATGGCGGATACTTGTTAAATCAATATCTTCCATTTCTGCATATATGGCGGATACTTATTAACATTATGATATGGATGCTATTTTATAGACCCTTTTGAACGTTTATTTTCATCAAGGATTTTTGGATTTTCCTTATTTTTACTTTCCTGGTGCAGTGAAGGAGATGCAACTGAACATGAACCCGAAAGAGTTACAAAAGGAAAGAGAAGACTTGTTCTCACAGATGAGTTGGAGACAAGAATAAAAGATCTCTATGATAAGTAAGTATCACATCTGTTACATGCATCATACAAGAATGCATTGATGAGACACTAACAGTTATTTTTGTATCATAATGAGTTTGTCTGTGCTTGTTTTAGCCTTTCTATAAAGATCAAATCACTCTGTTTCCCATTCGGTGTGACTGAATTATTTTCGCAGGTTCAAAGATGATGGAGACTGTAGTCGTTTAATTGCTGAATCCCTAGATCCCGATGGTCAGATTTCAGCAGCACAAGTTTCCAACAAGCTCAAGCAGCTGGGATTAAGAGTCGCATCCAAGAAAAGGCGGCGGCTTGTGGACAAACCAACTTCAGCCGAACCAAAGCAAGCTATGGAGATAGGAACTCAGGTTCAGAACGCAGACGAATTAGGATGTTCGAAGCAAGCTGTGTAAGTTTTAAGAGTATTCTCTTTTCTTTAGTGATTGTAAAAATGCTTTCCCACTCTTTCAAGTTAATATGCTGGACCTCTCGTTTTTAGCAGGAGCACTAGGAAACGAGTACATGCCTTTAACAGGGACCAGGAGGAAATGATTAAAGTTTTGTATGAACAGTAAGTGCCTAAGGAATTCTATATTATCTATTAATGCGAGTTTTATCCGATGGGATACAAAATGAACGCGGTGAACGTTTTATACTTGACTTTGATGAAATATATGAATTGACTTTTAAAATTTTTATAAAAACAAGTACTTAATCTTTATAAGTTTGTTCTTAACACCAACACTTGTTTATAAAACAATCTTTATTTAAATGAAATTTAATAATAAAATTTTTATTATATGAATAATTTTTATTCTTATCATGTATTCATTTTATTATTGTTAACAGAATATTTTGATAAAAATTATTAGGTAAATAAATGTTAATATTAATAATTAATTTATAGACTATAATTTAAAATCTTGTTCAGATTTTTGTAAAAATATTAAGGTGGGTTTATACATGTAAACTTCATGAACCGTGAGTCCCATCATTTTTATATGTTGGAAAAGGATATGACAGGAGTTTCTCTCTTCACGATGCAGGTTCAAAGACCATAAAAAGTGTAGCAATATGATTGCAAATGCACTAGCAGCTGACAATCCTTTCACGGCTGCCCAAGTTTCCCGAAAGCTGAAACAACTTGGTTTACGTGTGCCCCGTAAGAAGTCTGAAGAGAATATGCATTCGAGGGAGGATGAACCTAGTGACTTTCTTCTTGGGGAGGATTCAGATAACGAGACACTGCAATCATTAAAGAACAGGTATATCTACTGAGTTTTGGTAAAAATGTGCCAATGTACCCAACTAATATGTTGGTCGAAATCACATAATAATTCTCATTTTGTAGAAGAAAAAACAAGAAAGAAACCTCATTATTTAGTGAGGAGTCACCGACACGAAATATTGACGGAGAGGTTTCTGGAGATTCTGGCGATGATTTCCCAAGCTTCGTTCCGAGGTATCTCTCTTATTTCTTGTTAGCTTAATCGTTGAGCAAGACCTTCGATGATTCATTTTCTTACTCGCCGCAGTTACCATCAAAGCCATAAACCACCTAGTCTAATCTACTAATCTTTTAGGTAATTCAACTGTTTGTGGCAAATTGGAAGTATTTCATTGCTGAGCTTAGAATTTATGGATCGACATAGAACCTTCCCCTTCCAAAAGTGATTTTGGTTTTATTTCGTAGTTATTGGAGACTGGGTTCCCAACAATTATTTGCACAAAATTTGTGATTATTTACTCTTCTTTTCGTATTGAAGACATATAAATAAACTTGGTGACAAGCATTCTGCCAAGGAGCACAATAAGGAACAGAATTTTTCTGGGGATTCAGATGATGACCACGTCTTAAGCGCCATTGCCAAGTAACTTTCTCAATCTCTCTTCTACGTTCATGTCCTGACCCTTTTAACGAACTTGTTCATTACTTTATATTACTGCATGACTATGTTTCATTAACAACCGTTCAGTGACTTGTATTAAGATATTCATAATTCTTTCTGCTTTCACCATCGCATGCATTCTTTCTAGAGTAGACACGGCCACCAAAAAAAAACTAAGCCTCCTCTTTTTTTACTAATCGGACTTTCTCATTGTTTCCTGGATCTAATTAATTATAAAAATTGAATCAAACCAATATGAAAGTGAATCAAAATAAATTTGATCGGACTTGATTCTCTTAAATCTGGCGGTTGCCTTTAAATGTTGAATATTGACATACATACATACATATATATATATATATATATATAATGACGTCAGCTAAAATAATTCGCTTTCTGGACAGGAAAACCAGGAAGCTTGTTTCATCAGCAGAAGACGAGAAGGCCGCAGAAATATTCAATAAGCCTTCAGCGACTGATGACAGTAATATTGATGGAGTTCATGAAGATGCTGCAGAAAGGTATGTTGAACTCGTCAACTTGACTGAATAAATGCCTCCGCTAGTGGTGACAATATGCGAGCACATACAAAGTTCGGACTCAGTTAAACCTTCTGCTCTTATCTAGGGATGGAGGCAACCAACCCATGACGATGGCCATTGACGAGATTGAAAATGATGTCTCAATTGACCATGTGAAGAAGGGAGTTGACTTGAGTGTTGAAAATCCGTCAGTGGATAATAATGCTGATGATAATTTATCCGATTCATTAGCAGATTCAGAGGAAGATGTCGCTCCTCCTAGCGCTTCGATAGAAAACACGTCCTTATGGAGTAGGAAATCTCGACTTAGTCATAGGATGGTGATTGATTATAGTGACGATGATTAAGGAGGAAAAGAACGTCGACTTTACTGTTCCGGAAGCATTATTCTTCTCTTAGGTGAGGGTACAGCACCAGTGCGCCAAACCGCCCACCTGGATGGCACGCGGCTTTTCTCCTCTGTAAAGTCAATTGTTCTTTGCTTACTCTTTTTTAATTAAGATGGTCGGGTGTCGAGGGAGGTCTTGTTTTTTCATTCATGCGCCAAAGGTTCGGTTGGGAGTTTGCCACTGACTGATTTGTGATTATCTGTGTTCATGAGAATACCATCTGCCTCTCTCTCTCTGTCTTTTATAATTTCAACCTCTCTACATTAGGCCGGGTTTCGCAGATGGATGGGCTTAAGCTTGCTGCGAAGTAAACGATTGGTCCAGCATTTATTTGTAAGCCCTAATCTTTTATAGCAGTCATTTATTTTTACTAGGTCATCTCATTAGAAACGACGAATGATCACAACATTTGTCACTCCGTGCTTGCCCAAATGGACCTACCTAACGGATCTAAGCATGTGAATGTAATTGATTAAGCTGAACATAACCTATCTTAGAAGGTGCAAATCGATGTGTTGTTTCGCCTGCTTTTTTTTGTTGTGATTTTTAGCTATTCTTTCTGGAATTTAGCTTAGTTTTTCAAAGATGTGCGTTTGATATGTTCATTTGTGTAATTAAGCATAGTTGTACAAATTTATAAAATTTAAAAATTGAAGAGAGTTTTAAAAATCAATTTAAGAATTGACTTTAAAATCTAAATTTAAGTCTTAAGTAATTCGTTTTAAACAATTTTATAAATTCAATTGTTAAATTTTGATTCAATAAATAATTTATATTTTTTAAATACTTCAAGTTGGACACTGATTAAACTCAATTCAGTCCAGCTATAAGGCTAATTACAAGGAATAAAATATTAAATGATAACTAAAGATAAATTTAGTTAATTAGTTAAAGTAACTAACATATTTTCTGTTTTATTTTTAAAAAACTTAATAGTAAGAAACTAGACTAAGCAATCATTAACGAATAGGTATATCTTCACATTTTTTGCTCGGCTCAATCCAAGTCAATGAATTTGGCCCGAAATCCCAGTAACGATAGGCAAAAGAACATTTTGTAATTTTTAAATTAAATAAAATATTTTGAATATTAAATAAAGTAAAATTTTGGGCTTGAACTGAGATCAATTGGGCTTGGGCTCAAACTATGTCATAGGCCAGGACCCTTAAAAGTAATTTGGGCTAAATTTAAGCCTAGGCCCATCCTAATCCATTGCCAACGTTAAACTAGACTAAAAAAAACAAACCCTTAAAGAAGCAGACCCATAGAGACGTGTATCAAATGCAGTTATATGAATTTCAAGAATAAATTAAAAGCCCAAACTAATTATTTATCAGGTTTTTTAAGGCCTCAAGACAGGTCCACTTGTGCCCATCGTCAAAAAACTTAAGCACGCCCAAGCCCAAGCCGAATCCCATGATCTAAGAGTGGCACTTATGGTCAGTCCCGGGCCTGAAACCCACACAAAACTCAGATGGGCGCAAAAACTTGAAGACCGACTAGCACAATAGCCTGACAGAGTTCGGGCGTAGGCCCAACAGCCTGAGTCAATCAGACTTTAACTTGGCCTTGGGCTTGTTTAATTTCAGGCCCATCCAGGGAGGATGCTACTCTACTTAACTACTATTATGTTTTCCTCCAAAAATTGGATCTCGTTTCCAGTTTAATTGCAGTCAAATCCTTGAATGCAAACTCTTCACAACGAAATGGGAAAAGTTAGAATCGAAAGATAATTCGAGAAGGAATAATTAACAATTACAATCCAAACTTACAACAAGCTCTGCCTGCTACTTTAAGCTGGAGAACAATGAAGAAATGAATTAATTCAAACTTACAATATAGATGTTACTCGAACGGAGTGATCAGCTGATCCAGTCAAGAAAATGGGTAGAGTTGGATGCCAATCCACAGTTGTGATAATTGAACTGTGTGGGAGAGTTCTCATGCCATTCACATGTCCGCGAACCTGAAAACGATCAATCTTTTACTTAGTCACAGCCTGACAGGATCTACAGCTGAGCCACAATACACAAATCTAAACAAGGACTGGGATACTTCTCAGGAGCCAGATCTCTGGCTCATCCAGGTTACTCAATTGATCAAACTGGCCCATGATACATTAGGGTCTATCTTCCTGGGTTGAACCAGTTCAACTAGCTAGACTGTATAACTGTTGACAATTGACTCGCCCGGTCTCTGGGTTCTACCTAGATCAGCCAATCTGATCATTTTACTATTGATGAATTCAATAGTCCAAACATTTCAATACTTTAACCCCAGGCTACTCCTTGTTGCCAGATCTATAGTCCTTTTTATATTTAAGTTATATTACCATTTGTTTGAAAATCAGGATTGCACCTGCCTTAAACCTCGAGTCTTTAAGTTTGAAATGGGGCCTCATCGATCACATTGTGAGTACCACTCATCCAAAAGCTAAAGAAAATGGGCATCACATTGTAAACAAAAGCCATCATCTTCACAAGAGAGAGTCGTACCTGGTATATGGGTGCTCTTACTAAACTAGAAGTGACCAAAAGTCTCCTCCCATTAGCATCCAAAGCCATTTCATGTCTATTCCACGACGAGGTCTCAATGTCAAAGAACCTAGAGGGAGATTAGATAATCAGTTAGACCCTTGCTAAGCAAGACATATATATACATTTAGCAAATAAACTGAACAGGATAGCACACAACCATGCGTTCATTTGGTGGAATTTTGTTTCTTTTTTACATTCATTCACTCTTTGAAGTCTCTCCATTGCTACCTTTCTTTCTCTCCCACGATATATAGTATATAGATAACTATACACACATATAATTAGTTAGTATTCCCCACTTCCCTTCTTTCTAGAGAATTCAAGATCAAAAAGTGTCTAAATAGCCAAGTTCAAGAACCGGTAAAGTACCTTGTAACAAGAAACAAAACTTAAAAGACATACAAAACAAAAGTACCTGCGGCAACTTCTTGACCAAAGGACATGACCTTGGTTTTGCAAGCTCCATTCAAAAATCTGGAAGCACAAAACACGAGCTATATATTGGAAAAAAGTACTGAATCAAATAAACTGGATATTACACAAACAATTCCACCACAAACTTCATTGATCAGACAAGAACCATTTACCTTTCCATCAGAACCCAAGCTGAAAATGCTTGTCTCATCAGGCCCAAAAATAATTGAGCTTATAGGAGAATCATGTGCGGGCCAACCAGTAATTTGAAGGCCAGCGGACATGTCTTTTGATAGTTAAGTTGCATGCGTACATACACAATAACAGCATGTTTTCTGAAATTCTTTTATTCCATTGTCAATTTCCCAACTGTGTATGGACTACAATAGAGGTCTAAGATTCTTATGGACTTCAAAAGAGACATAAAAATGACACTAGTGCTTAAACCAAAAGGATACCAAACATATGGATCATTCCATCAGTTGCAGAAGCTGCTAAAATCTTTCCATTGTGATTGAAGCATATGGAAGTAATTGCCGGTGGATCTTCACCAAGAGGAAGAACTGTCTTCACTAATGAAAATCATTTTAAGGAATAAATGGGAAAAAACTGGTGTGCAAACAAACACGAAGATCTGAGAGAAAACAAGAATATACCATGGGTCTCCATGTCTTCATGTTCCATGCAGTTAATGAAGCATATCCTAAAGTTTCAATATAGCTTGAGCCATGCCTGCTAAGACAATGAGATCCCATTATTCTCTATCTCAATATCAAAACTTTTAGAGAAAGAGAGTTATTAGAATCAGAGTTTTCTTGAAATCGAATACCAATAAGACACCATTGTGGAGTACAATTATAACCATTTGCATCAATAAGAAGTTTTTTCTAACAACTAATCAGCTTCTTCCTCTTGAACTACCCGTAACGAAGAAAAGAGACTTTCAATCAACAACAAAATGTAGAAGTAAATTACCTTCTTGATGCTGCCGCTGAAACAAAAATGGGTTCTACAGGGCTGCATTTGATGTCCAATATACTGCAGACCAACAAAAATTCAAAACTTTATAATCAACACAAAGGGAAAATATCACTGGATGTGGTTATGAAACCACATACCTTGGAAATGCTTCACCGGTGTTGAGATCACAAACAACTCTCTTTGCATCAACATTCCAAGCCTTGATACCTCCATCGGCAGTGCCTATGAGAAGCTTTGCCAAAAGAAACGACAAAACTTAAATGAAGAGATTATAGATCTCAACAAACTGGAAAAATGAACCTCTATCAAACTATGTATTAATTCATGCCACCAAAAACTAAATAGGTAATATTTACCAGGCGGTCAGATTTGCACTCCCAATCAAGTGACATAATCTCTGCTCCACAGTATATGGTAGCATTTCTAGATGTTGAAGTTGATGAGTCATATGCCCATATCCTTCATTAACAAAATGCATTGAAAATAAGGAATAGATTAGAACTTTAAAGTTGTAAACTATATAGCAGTTGCTAACAGTATGCAACTAATAGACAATGACTAGGTCCTTATATCACAAAGCACCATAAGACTACCTGACAGTGCCATCTACAGAAGCACTTGCCACATTGGTCCCAGATGCAGAAAAACGGCACCTACTGATTGGACTTGTATGGCCCAAAAATGTCTCCTGCAAAGCATGATTTAGTGAATGAAAATACCATAATAACAAAATTGAACAAAAATAGTGGAAAGCAATAAAGAAAGCAGACATTATTACTATCTGATTATTAAAATGTGAAGTGAATTATCAGCTGATCAGCAATTTCACCTGGAAATCTACTTTCACTTCAGGGAACTCTTCTTTGCTCTGGATTTCCCCGCCACCATCTGTAGCATCACATTCAATGATTATTTACCTAATAAGAAGCAAAAAGTGACAATTACCTGCCAATCTATTCAAGCCAGATCAATTAGACATCTTAATAAAAAGAATATCTTTCTCCAATCTAAATACTATAACTTCCAAAACATGAAAGAGATGCGATATAGAGCAGT
Source organism: Erythroxylum incrassatum (assembly GCA_026546855.1). NCBI lineage: Eukaryota > Viridiplantae > Streptophyta > Magnoliopsida > Malpighiales > Erythroxylaceae > Erythroxylum > Erythroxylum incrassatum. The sequence goes on along the minus strand of JANVCL010000007.1, from coordinate 25,727,499 downwards.
GACTCGCCTTTATAAAGGTCATCATGCATCAATGGGATGTCATAACCTGTTTTACCTTCTTCCTTGTGAGCAAGACCCACGGGATTTAATTCATCCCCAGACTTTGACATACTAATTCCTGAAGAATTTGTAGCAAGGTCACTAACAACGCTCTCCTGATCCATTTCTGCTTCACCCTGACTTGAGGGACCATAAGTACAAGTTTCCTTGTCATTCTTGGAAAGCAAATAATCATCATCACGTACAACACTTGATGTGGCTGAATTTTGAGCTTGTCCCCTGCCTGAGTCCAATGGCGATGCAGCACTATTGCCAGTATGAGCAAAAACATTATCTTATAATAAGAAACATTTCAAGGAAAACAAACAATCTTGTCTAAATATCAAGATTATCGTACCTCCTTAACCGCTGTAATTGAGTTTCTTTCTCCTCTAATAAAGCCTGAAGTTGCGATAGTTTAAGATTAAGTTGCTTAATATCTTTCTTGAGAAGACTTATTGTGTTCTTCTCTGAGCTGATCTTCAACAGAGCAGGAATGCGTGGTTTGGTTAAGGGCACAATGTTCAAAGTCCAGTCAATAACATCACAAATATCACAAAGACAATGTTTGGATGAACAGAGAGTAGCAACTATTTCAATGCCGAGACAGTATTTACTGGAAAAATCTTCAACAGAGCAGGAATGCGTGGTTTGGTTAAGGACACAGTGTTCAAAGTCCAGTCAATAACATCAGCATATCACAAAGACAATGCTTGGATGAGCAGAGAGTAGCAACTATTTCAATACCGAGACAGTAGTTACTGGAAAAATCTTCAACAGAGCAGGAATGCGTAGTTTGGTTAAGGGCACAGTGTTCAAAGTCCAGTTAATAACATCAGCATATCACAAAGACAATGTTTGGATGAGCAGAGAGTAGCAACTATTTCAATACCGAGACAGTATTTACTGGAAAACAAATTGTAATCGAAGGAAACTGAGAACATAAACGAACATGACCTTGTTTCTTATTACGATACTACTACAAAGATGTATTCAGTCTAAGAAACACAAATCAGCTGAACTGACAAAAATGCAAATATCTTCAGAAACAGTTCAATTTCTACAAATAAAACTCAGAAGACTGTCAATTCAATAACCTAAGAAATGTATAATCAAAAACTAAGCAATTCAAAAGGATATGAGTACCATTGAAGATCTCGCTGAAAAAATTCCTCAAAGAGAGGCGCAACGCTTCGTACCATTCCTTGGAAAAGTAAACCTTAAACTGAGGCTCCAAGCTCGGGTTCTTCAAATAAGGAATAGCTACAGTCCAAAATAAAATAAAATCCTTCCACACGAATTGAAACCTAATAAAAGAACAAAAAATCACAAGGAGACAATGAATCTCACCAAACCACGGAGTCCAATCCGGATCTCGCTGGAGCAAGTCATTACCAGCTAATCCAAAGAACTCAACAACTTTATCTCTCCTCGCCGATTGCGTAGCGTAAACAACGTAGTAACGCAGAATCGAGACCTCTAATTTCGCAAGAGTAGCCAAAAACACAGTCTCAGTCACCGTAGAAAAGCAATGCCTGAAGAAACCGAACAGGCCAACCAATTTCTCCGCCTGATAATTCGGAATATACACCGCGAAAATCAACTCCAGTAATCTATCCACTTGAAATCCTTTTCCTATGTCTGTCGATAACTCAGCCTCGAAAGCTTGTAGAGCGTTAGTGAAACCTCTGAACACCAGAAACTCTCTCACTAGCTCCTCCGCGAACTGGTTGTTCTCCATATTGTCTGGATTCAGCACTGAACCGCATGTATCAGAAATCTAGGGTTTCGATCAATCGATCACAAACCGATGAACCAGAAACTTAGAGGCTTCCAGATTTGTAAATACTCGAGGTACTACGGAAGTAGACGACAGTTCTTTAAATTTCCCTTATGTTTAGTCCTTGTTAACCGCTGTCGTTGTTTGCTAGATTAATTGCTAAGCTACGCCGCTATTGTGTGCCGGAAGGGTATTTTGGGGAAATGGAGGTGTCTTTGAGTAGCCAATCACGCCGTGTCATTTTAATGTTATTATTTTAACTTATAATTTATTTTTGTATTTCAATTTTCATATTTAAAATTTATTAATTATTTTCTTATTAAATAAAATTTTTCATATTTTTATTTATTTGTATGCAATCATAAGTGATATTAAATTTTTTAATTTAAATTTATTTTGAGACTATAAATGTATAAAATTAAAATTACATAATAATTAAATAATAACACATAAAGATAAACATATTAGGCTTAGAAGTTAGAACCCAGAGGGCTTTGCTATTAAGTTTTCGACTAGCCAAAACATGAAGTTGGACTCAAAACGATTGGCATACTTTGTTGGTCCAGCCTGCCACGGTGATAGTTTCAATGTGTCTCTGGCCCATAAAAAGTGCACACAACCACGTTATAATTACTTAATTATAAATTTGGTTTAAATTAATACTAGTTAAATTTAATTAAAATTTTAATATCATACCAATTCTGATTTAAATGCCAATTCGAGGAGACCAGATCCTCTGTCCAGTTTTACTCTGTCTTATTCTGTCTCATGAAATCTTAGCCATTTATTTTGCGGGTCCCACGCGAGACCCATGTGGAACCCACATAAATAAACGGCTAAGATTTATTAGACACAATAAGACACTATAATATTAAACAAGAGATCTGAACTCCAATTCGAGGTAGTCATTTTACAAGTTACCTCCCTCTCAATCTAGTCATTCTAGTCGACTATTCACAACTGGGTAGATTCTATTTATCAAATAGACTTGGCATGTTAGCCTGGGTTTGGGATAACCCAACTTGACCCGGCCTAAAATCAACAAACCAGGCTCTTGTTGATCAGGTCTCGAGTTAGGTTTCAAACTTTTTTATGCAAAAATGGACTTCAAGAGTTCTAGATAAAATGATATCATTTTTTATTTTAATTTAAAAGTTTTAAAATTTTCAAACCTAGTATCAAATATTTTTTTAGTATTAATTCATGATGATTTATATATAAATAAAAGTTTAAGTATATTGAAAGTTTATATTGTTCAAATTTTTATTTTAATTGTTATTTAAAAAAATTATCACTTATTATTTATAGTATTATTCAGTTATTACACATTGTTCTTTGTTATATTTTATTTATTTATATTCAAAATATTGTTATAAATAAATAGAAGATAAAAATAATTTAAAAATATAAAAAATAATGTAAAACATAGATATTAAAATAAAAAAATAAAAATGCAAGAAGCTTGATAGAATACACAGTCTTGTTCCAAAAAGTGGAATCAACCATCCCAGCTGCCCCCACTCACGGGTCCGACTACAAGATGAGGGAGTAAATCATGGTATCTACTCGGTCAACCCACTAACAAAGCGGTCCTTTCCATCCGTTTTTAGGATTCGAACCTAGATCCTTGTTCCAACTAACCCTGTTAAAAAACCAACCAAGCTACACCCGTGCAGGCAATAGAATACAGTCTTGTTGCTACAATTGGTAACACTTCACTGCACAAGCACTTCTTTCTAGGTGGTAACTGCAAGTCTTCGTGATCAAGTTCTAAACTTCACGAGGATACTGTCAGTTTCTTGGTTGGTCCTTAAATTTCCCTTTTCCCCTTTCTTAATGGGAAAATCTTATCCTGTCAACGACAAAGAGACGACCCCTTACTTTTGCATCGCATTGGAGTTTTGTACAGTTCTTTGTCAGTAACTTGTTTTGTGATCCAATGTTTGCTTTGGTGGTCATTTTTCCTTAGCAGTGCTTGACAAAAAGTTACACCAATAAGAAGCATTCAAGTGCCCATTCAACCCCTCTTTTGAATATTAACCCACTTAGTTTGGTTGGCCATCAAGAACTGATGTCACGACAGAACTAACAGGAAAAAAAAGTAGTTAATCAAATCTTATGGTTTCGATATTTTTTTTGATATTGTGTTTTTTAAAATTAGCATTTATTATTCTTTATTATTATTTAGTTGGAATAACAAATTAAATAGTATATAATATTTTAAAATCTTGAAAATATTTAAAAATTTTATAAATCAATTCAAAATATTGTTTTTACTAATTTAGCGTATTTACTAATTATTACTTGGTTGTTTATTTATTAGTTATACCATTAAAAATAATATTTTATTCTGAATTGTACGAATTTTAAAAATTAGACATTAAATTAAAAATTTTCAAAATATTATACACTTTCAAATTTATTATCTTTTATTTAGTTATTATACAATTTCTTTCTTACAGGAATAATAAAACATAATTAATTTAACAATTATAAATTAAATTTGAGTTAATAAAAGTTCTAATTCAATATTATATAAAATAATATTATTTTAATCTCGATTTGGTCAAATTTTAAGTTTGATTCAAATTGTAAACGATCTAAAAGGGGGTTGAATAGATCTTTAAACCTTTTCCGTAAAGTTCTACAAAAATCAGAAGTTAATTCACACAAAAACAAGTTAAACAAATATAAACGCAAAGAATAGGGAAGAGGAGTAAACACTGTTTTTATAGAGGTTCGGTGCTAAGACCTACGTCCTCTACCTAAGCTCCCACTTAGGATTTGACAAACCA
>JANVCL010000007.1:25697938-25710043 GCA_026546855.1 Erythroxylum incrassatum | reverse complement strand
GCAATTAGTCAAAGCACGTTCTCGAAGACAGGCATCTGTGAGTTCAGATCTTTTGTTTAATGTTATAGTATCTTGTTGTATTTAATAAATTTTAATTATTTATTTATATAAATTTTGTATAAATTTTGTGTGAGTCCTATAAAATAAATGACTAAAATTATATGAGACAAAATAAAATAAAGTAATATTAGACAGAGAATTCAAATTCAGCATTCATGACTATAGTTTAGTAGAGGAGTAGGAGTGTCGTCCCCACATACAGCTATAGAACATCTAGATGTAACATTTATTATTTACGGCTAAATCGTTTAAGAATGTTTTATTCAACTTCCTGCGAGTTTCCTGCAAGAAAGTTGAATCTCTACATTTATGTCTGCTCCACAAGCAAAGATGCACAGACTTTCTGGTAACAGTCTGCAGAGTTAAACGGTCACAAGCAAACAAATTTGCAATGAGAAATGGCAGGGTGATAATTGGCATTGTTTTAGCTTTTGTTTGTATTCCAATCACAAACAAAAAGAATAATAACAATAATTCAACTCAATTTTACCTCATCTTGAAATTTGGAAAGGTCCAAAAATATACAGGATTACTTCTAACTAAAAAAAAGTTATTTTCGATAGATTTATATAAAATATATATATATATTAAAATAATAATAATAATTAAAAATAAAAATAACAATAATAGTAAAAATCTCGTTAATATGCGAGGCTTAAAAAGGTCTAATAGTATGCAATCTTACTTTTAATTAATAAAGATGTTGTTTTTGGATATAAAAGATAATAATAATAATAGTAAATAAATAAATATGTATAAATAATATATACAACTTCCTCTAACTGATTAATTTGAGTTTATAGTTTAATTTTAATTACTAATTTATTAAATAATTTATTTAAAATGTATGATTTTAGCTTAAACATTTAACTTAAATAATTTATTGTCATATTGTACAGTTGTACTGTATATTTTTAACATACAACTTAAAAATATAAACCTAAATTTTTTAAAAAATTACAAAATAATTTATTGTCATATTGTACAGTTGTATTGTATATTTTTAATTACAATAGATATAAAGGTTAAAATAATAATAAAACTAAAATAGGTAAATAAATACAAAAAGCAACAAGCAAATAAATATTAATAAAAAATGTTTAAGCTGAAATCATATATCTTAAATAAATTATTTAATAAATTAGTGATTAAAATTAAAGGATAAACTCAAATTAATCAGTTAGAGGAAGTCGTAACTTGTGCGACTCGAATTCGTGAAGCAGTTCATCTACTCCAAGGGTGGGGGCATGTTGGTTTTTGTCTTCCAAGACGTGTTTGACGGATAAAGTAAGTACTTGTTTTAACGTACGCTGTTTGGATTCTCCAGTTGTATCTGCGAAGAATCCAGCTAGATAGACCGAAGTAATGAAAAGAGAAACAAGAGCTTTTGCATGAAATCTAAAAGCAAAAGCTCACTGAAATATCACATTGCAGAAAAGGAATTTTCTTAGAACAAGAACGTTTCATGAAAAATGCATTTTCCAGGTCGTGTTTCCCAATAAATAAGCCTATCTTTTCTCTAACTTGAAGATATTTTTGAAATGATATTCAAAAAGGGTTTGGATCATGAACACAAAATCTAACTCCGATGATGTAATATTTATAAATCCTACCTTAATAGCCAGATTGAGCTTTTCAGATCACGATCGTTCGAGGAAAGGATTCAGAGAACAAACACCGATCAGCCTTCTTGAAATTTGTGGTAAATTTCCATTTACGTTAAACCTCGAAAAGGGAAATATTCAAGGGAAATGAAGCAATTCATTTCTTCATTTCCCTTTTGGATTTTTACCCAGATGAGGAAGAACTACAAGAAAATGGGTTTTCTTTTTAATCATCATTATATGTGATTATATTTACGCACATAACGCGTAACAGTAATGCAGTTAAACTTTTTTTTTTGGGGTCAAATTTAGAACTAGAAAACAATATAATTAGGTGGCTTTAGACATAAAATTATAATACGTATTACATTATTACGTACCTAAGATCAAATATGAAATGATTAAAAACGAAAATAATGTAGAATAACTGCTTTCGGTTCTATTTCTGATTTTGATGTCGATTTCGAGCTCCAAATAATCACGAATTTCCAGGGATCTTTATAGAAAGTGTTTCTCGACAAAAAGCTTAGGTCTTTCTATAATTTTCTTAATACATAAGCTCTCTTAACAAGTCAGAGATTCCTTATGTTTACGATTAAGACAAGCAACTCCAGGAGACCTTAACTTTTATATATAACTTTTATATCAAATTTTCTTATCACAAGACCGATATGGGTCTGATCTACTCTAATTATGATCTATTTTCTGCTCAAACTTTGACTCATTAATCTAGATTATTTATTGAACCACTTTATGATCTTTATCTGAATCAAATTCCGTAATTAATCCATAATTTATTAAAAAACCAAAAAATTGAAATAAATAAATTTCTGTTCTAATTTTTAACTTCTTAAAGCTTAGGTAAGTGAATATAAATGGTGAAACTATAATTGTTACTATTTCAATGTGTATTAAGTAAGGATATTTTTGTTTCTATTTTTTATTTTTTATTTTTAATTTTTCTTTTCAAATTTAGTAAAAAAATATGTTTATATTTGTCTTTCGGTTTTCAAAAAATATGAAAACTATAAAAAATTGTTTTATTTTATATTTCTATTTTTAATAATCTAATTTACTATCAATTAAATATATATTATTTAATATAATAATTTTTAACAAGAATTATGAATAATTTATTTATTTATTTAAAATTAATTATTAATAAGAAATATGAATAATTTAATTTTACTTAATAACTTAATATAATTATTTTAATTAAATAAAATAAATTTAATTTAATAATTATTAATAAATGTAATAAATTTAAAAAATCTTCAAAATATACAAATTTCAAATAAAATTTGATTTAATATTTTATATATATTTAAAACAAAAATTTAAATTTAAATTATTTATTTTTATTATATATATTTAAAACAAAAATTAAATTTTAAATTATTTATTTTAATATAAATAAATAATTTTATTTATAATTTGTTACTGAATATTATATAAAAGATTAATGTTTATTTATTTATTTAAAAATAATTTATTTTTAAATTGCATTTAATATGTAATTATTATCAGTGATAAAAATACATGACATTAACAATGAAAAAAGTTTTTGTTTTTATTTTTAAAAAACATAAATTAAAAACCGAAAACAAAAACTGAAAATTACAATAAAAAAATAAAAGTATAACCAAACGGTCCCTAAACTAACATGTATACATAATAATTTACAAATAGTTCAGCTAATTAAAGATAAAAATTTTATATAAAAACGTAAGTGAATAAATTTTTAAAATAATAAAACATTATTATTATTATTATTATTATTATTATTATTATTATTATTATTAGAGTCTACATTAAGTAAACTATCATCTATACATAATAATTAACAAATAATGTACTCATAATAAATCATTTAACAAGTTAAATTTTTAAGTTAAATGTGGAAATTGATTTAATTTGATATTTATAAATTTAATGTACACATTCTCTAAGTCATTAAATAAAAAGTATTAAATGTCACTAATTTATAATATTATTAAATATTAAACTTATAATATTTTAAAATAAATTTAATAATCCCAAAATTTGCTCTATTTAAATCTTAAATATATGGAAATTTAAACTTTATTTCTGTATAAAAATTATATCTTTAAAGTAAAGATTTTATATTGTCACATAATATTTAATATATTTTACTATTATTATTGTTCAATATTTTTAATTCTTTAATTACAGCTCAAATATAAGATCTTTGAATAGGTAAGTATATGAATCTCTTAAAGTAGATAGCATATTTTTTACTTTACGTAAAATACAACAAATGAATTTAAAACCGTAAATGCCCAAATTTTTTAAACATTAGATAAAATTAATATTTTAAAAATCAGACCAAAAGTTAAATCAGTAAGATAAGAGTTTAAGGTTTGAAAGTTTTAATAGATATTATGCTGTCATAAAATTTGATTAAATAAAATTAAAAATTTAAAATATTATTAAAAATAATATTTTTACTTATTGAAATTTTGAAGTTTGATTGAAAAAATATTAAATAAAAATTAATTAATTAATTAATTTATAAAATCGGTTAATTTATGAAAAATTGACGGATCGGTTTTTAACAACAAATAATATTAAAATTAATCAAACAAAAAAATTGAATATCAAATAAAAAATTAGTATATTAAAAGTTTTTATAATTAATAAACTCTAACAGATTCAAAATTTTAGTCATTGGCTAGAAGAGATTCGCTTCCTAAAAAGGAGGAGACACTTTGAGAAGCTACAGAAAGAGCAAAGAATCAGGCGAGAGTTGCATAGTGGAAATTTGACGAGAGCCTAGCGAGTAGCGATACAGCACTAGATAAAAGGGTATGGTGCTTATCAGCTTAAGATTATGAAGTGGAGTCCAACACAGGATGGATGGGTTCCGTTTTGGCAAAAGAGACAGGAAGTTGAAGAAGCCCAAAACCTACGAATGACTTAAATTTCTCCATGCTTTTAGTTCCCAGGAAGAACGTAATGGTGTCTGAAATGAAATCAGCGTATCCGTACACGACATTATCGAGTTTTTGGGATGACAATGTGAGAGTAGAGGGGGCTGATCCGTTTTCGTGTGTCATCTGTGATTAAAATCATCTACTTATTTATTACTCTCTTTTATTTATAATAAATGTCATTTTAGAAAAATTTTAATTATTTAAAATAAGTGTCGTTTGTAATTTTTTATTACATATTTATAGTTTTACTTCCAAAATTATCCTTTAATTTCTCTCACATCTTAATTACACAGATTATATTTTTAAGGCACTTTAACATGTAATTAATAAGGGCATATCAAATATTTCATTAACTTTTTTAATAAATGTGCATTTCTCTAAAACGATACTTATTATGAATCGAAGGGAGTAATATTTAATAAATAAATAGATGGTCTTGAGCACACGGTAATACACAAAAATAGTAACAAAAGAATTAATTCCATTAATGTAATCCGAACTGAATTTTATTATTTATCGTAAGAGAATTTATTTATTTATTTGATTATGTAAAGTGGTTATTATTTAAATTAATTTTTTAAAGAGCAACTCTTAATTTATAAAGCAGAATCAACACTCGATATTAAATTTAAATTTAAAAAATTAGACTTTCAATTTGAATTATTATAAATTTTTAAAAAATTTAAGAATTTGAAAATATAAAAAATAAAAATAAAAAATGATTTGATTTGATTTTCAATTTTTGATATGGATTGAAATTCAATTGAGCTTACAAATTTGCTTCAAGTTTAGTAAACTGTAGATGAGAACTTAAAACCACTCTCAAACGTTTTCAGATTTGAAGAGTCTATTCATAAGCATGAGAGTTGAGACCTTTGTAACTAAGTAGTATTTGATAAGAGGAGACTCACGTCCCAAGAGAATCACGCGTGAAGCTGAGACTTTGGTCCTCTGGTTGTTCTGCGCGTTTAGATTAGGATCCAGCTTGTGCCGTGCCTCGCGTGGTTGCTGAGAAAGTTGGAAAGAAAAGCCGTTGGGTTCACATAGAATTGTAGAACAATTCAATTCCAATTTTGGTTACTAAGTTGGTAGGTATAACAATAAATAGCAATGTTCTAAAAATGTGACCAAAAATTAAACTGATAATAATTTTGAAAATTTTGAAAAAGGGTGTCTTTAATTTAAAATTTAATTAAAATGAGATAATTAAATAAAATTAATTAGTTTATTTTAATTTATAAAAATCGGTTAGTTTATAAAAATTGATCAATTAATTAATATCTCGATTGATTTTTAACAACAAAAATTATTAAAATAAATAAAAAAGTTAAAAATTAAATAAAAAAAGTGTAGTCAGTTCAAAGATTTTATGATTAAATTGTTCAAATGGATTGGATATATTTAATTGTAGATAAATAGTAATTCTCTACTTTCTATAGTAAACAAGACCCATTGTAATGTTTGTATTAGATTTTCTATCCATTCTTATTTCTTTTTTTTAATATAACAAGAATTCAATTATTTTTGGTGTTTCTATTGAATAAGTGTTTTAAAAATACACAATCTTATCAAAATTCAATTCAATTGCTTTAATATATCTTAAATATATTTTGTATAAAAAAGAACATAAAAAGACTTTAATTATGTTGAATTGACTATTATTCTTTACTCTTACCAAAAAAATATAATTTTAAAAATAATTAGCTAAAAATAATTAATAAATCAATTAATTAGTAACTTTCACCTCTCTTCTTCTTCCTTTTTTTTCCCTTGTCCATCGTAAAATAAGGTTGCAAAGAATCACTACTAGTATTGTATTGAAGTACTTATGTATCCTTGCATTCTGTAGTAACTTAATATTTACACAGCATAAACATGAATATATTGATGCAAACACTTTAGACAAGATTCAATCAATTTAATTGAATTGGAAGTAAAAGAAAGAATCGGTAGTCAATGGATTGTCTAAAGGTCTTCAAAACCTTGTTGAAGATGAATCTTTCAAGGGTAAAACTCGGAGTTTACTTGACATAGACATGGTCTTAAGTTGATAAGGGCATCTGTTACCTTTAGGTTGCTGCAATTTTGCAAGCCGAGGGCTCAGTAAGGAGTGAGCTAAAGCAATGGAATGATTTGTACATAGGTATGGTAATTGGTACCATGATAGACCCACAATCTGAGTCCGATCTAAAGTCTCGAGTCCGACCTGAAGACCAGGTATGGGTCAGGAATGATGTTGGGCTACAGAAACTCTAATGGCCTATCTAATGAGCCGATCATCAAGCAAATGAAGCTGCTATTGGTCTTAATCGCCTATAAAATGAAATTGTGCTAACGGTGGGTCAAAATAGAGGATCCGTAGATTCCTTCAATCCAAAGATATGAAAGTTAGTAGCTTCAGTACAAGTTTTGTTTTGATGCACAAAAGTTTACCATGTTTCATTTAGATGATTAGTGCAGGAACCAACATCGTTTCTTTCTTTCCGTCCTCCATTACTTATGGCAGGAGGCCGGAACTTAGCAGATCCCGAAGCCGTCGGATCAAACCCAGTCAACCCAAGTGCCAGGCTCAAGCCTGAACAATGGCCCGAGGCCCAAATTAAAAACAAGTTTTGGAAAAAAGGGAAGTGATCAGACTTACCAGACTAAGCTTTAAATTGCCACGAAGCAACCTATCATTCTGATTAGCATTGCCACTAAAATTCCAGTCAAGATGGATCGGAAAAAATCATAAGCATAATGTTCAGAAAGTAGCCTAGTGGTTGGCATTCACTCGTCAAAACCAACAAATTCTAGATTTAAATCCTCACCAAATTGGAATGAATTAGGAGGAAGGGAAGGGATTAGCTCCGACCAACTGAGGTTTCTGATGAAACAAAAGAATCAAACGCATGATCAAAACTGTAGCACATGTTATCACGACATTCATCCAAATTTTTGCGAGTGAAACCCCAAATACAAGTAGAAAGTATGGTTTCCTATGATATGTTTTTAATCACAACAGAAACGCAGAATTATGTAGAACCAAAAGGAACCTATTGAAACAGACGAGCATCTAATCCTTCTTCTTCTCCTTCAGTGGCCCCTTAGGAATTTTACTCAAAACTTTCTTATCGAATACGGCATATTGCTTCTTGATCTCAATCATTGCTTTCTCAGCAAATGAATCGATCTTGTCGTCATACTTCTCATAAATCACCGGCAAAGTGTGTAGTAAAACAAACACTGCCGAAGAAACTCAAATGTCAAAGACAGATATCAAACAGAAGAATCTAAACGAATTTGGTTGAAAAAGTATTCCTTACATATGTAGAACAAGGTCAGGAAGTTGCACCAATTCCCAACAATTGAAAGAACCCACAAGCCAGCGATTATCTGCACGCCACAATATCAAAGTACCTCTCATTTCATTAACACCACGTCTTAGTATACAAGAAGAAAAACTAATGTCATTGCATTATATTTATCAGCAACCCTAAATGTAACACAAGATGAGTATGAATGCTTATTTGCAAGAATGGTTCAAGTTAAGATAGATTGCCCGTGAACCAAAAAATGTTAAACCCAACCTCCAACAAAGTCAATTAACAAATTGCAGAACACAATTACACATAATAAAGAAGCACTGAATGCCAAACTTACGGAAAGGAACTTCTTCAAATCCCTCCCTGAAGCAATCTCACGAAGAACAGCCAATCCTCGATTAATCTCAATTCTCAGAGCAGAGGCAACTTCAAGGACGCATTTCTCAGGAAGTACGACTTCTGGGATTTGAGGTGGAGACCTAATACAAATAAGCAGCGTAAAAAATCAGAAGATCACATTGACATAAAACAAAAGTTCTTGTAACAACAAATCCGAAAACAATAGCTCACTTGTTTATAAAAGTAGATGCATTTGACCACAGGAACAGAACTGCTAAGGACAAGATTGCTATGTGGCATACTAGAGTAATTAAGTGGTATTCAAGCAATTCAAAGAGAATCCAAACAAGTGTTGCCCCACCCAGCACACTCGCAGATATTTTCTTGTTCCTCCATAGAAACACATCGGCAGCTGCAACAATAGATTCATTCAACATATGTAACCAAATTCATAAAACTGAAACACAGATTTCTCTAACACAACATAATTAGGGAATCAAACCAACATAATAAAGCAAATGATGAAATTCAATTTTCCAATTACTGAATCTAAAATGATCTTTTGTGTCATTTAATCGGGACATTTAATCAAATCAAGCAAATCCATTAAAAATTTCGATAAATTATATAACATAAGATGTAACCATAACTATTGAGCTCCTGCAACGTCATGCGAGCTAAATAGAAATAAGAAAAACTGATGAAAAATCGAAACAGAGAAGGAGCAAGAATACGTTTTCCACCGCCAAAGACCTCGTGAACAGGCTTCTCTCTACCAAAGAGCCTATAGACTTTGGATTTAACAGACTCGACAACATTCGGCAACTTCTCATCATCGGAATCGGAGGAGGAGGAATCATGGCCGTGATCGTGAATCTTCTCTTTGATCTTATCCACCAACGACTCCGCCGCTGGTTCGTGCTCCGCTGCATGGTCTGCCATAGATCTCCGCCGTAGAAAAACAAGAGAAAAAGAGAGAGGTACTAGCACCTTAGCGAGCGATAAATTACTTAGTCTGCGTGCGGTCTGATAAAAGGGATTTGCTCGGAATCTGAGCCGTTGAAAGTCTTTGATGTACGAGCGGGCTAGATATGGAAATAACGGAAATGGATTAAAGGGGACAAGTGTCTGGGGACAAATGCAAGAGGGACGAATCTAACGCCACGGTAACTGTCTTGCCCGTCACCAACTCCACCATATTTATTTCTCCACTTTATATTTTTAAAAAACTCCTTTTCAAATGCTTTATTTCTTGATAGTGATATTGTAACTTCTATATTAATTGGAAGTTTTTTTATTTTTAAAACAGTTTAATTATTTAAATTTAATCATTCCATGCATTTAATAGCTTATAATAACTCTGCCAGGAATTTATAAAAACAAAATAATACTTATATTTAAATCTCAAAAATTAAAAATTATAATTCATATAAAATAATCAATGATAGTATCACAAATTTAACAATTACAACGACAACATTTAGTAAAAATTTCGTTAATATGTAAAATTTGAAAAGATCTAATAGTACTTAACATTATCCCTAACTTAAAAAAAATTGTTTCTAAAAATATCACAAATTCAGGACATGAGAAAATTAACATTTCATTTTTTTTCCTATTTGCTGCGTAATGAAATAAAAAAAAATTAAACGGAGGAACCCACAACTGCTACCTTTTAAATGTACACTGAGTAAATTTTTGAATAATAACTTATAAATCATATCAACCGGACACTCTACACTACGTAAGCCCTGTACGACAGGCTCAAGCGTAGGTAAAGGGAATTGAACACAGGACAATTTAGTCTCATGCCCCTCCATTTACTGACTCGACCACCTCTAGGAGTAATAATAAAATATGTCAAACCATACATATGTTAGTTTTTATAAAAAATAAATATTTATTATATATATGTATTAAATGAATCTATTAAAATATATAATAATTTCTATGGGTTTTAATAAATTTATCTAATTAATTTATGAGAAATTCTTTAAACCAATCCTTCTATAATTCCATTAATAGTCATATTAAGCAAGAAATAGAAAAGGCATTAATACCGTAAGGGGGTCTGAGTGGCCGGTAAGAAATAAGGTTGTGATAAAAGTTCCAATTAAGGTCCGTCACTTTAAGAAGCATTCCGTCGTTTGCACTTGCCGCTAGCTGAAGCACAAACCGGGGTGTTAAATTTGGCGGCCCTCAGTCCACCGTTAGCCGAAGAGATCGTGGCAGCACGTGATTGGATTTTCTCTTCGTGACGGCATGGACGGAGGACCATACTTATGGTACTCGTGGAGTTATATGGACCGATCATTCCTGTTTTTATAATATTTAGTTGCCGACAATAGAAAATTGAAATGTGTGACATTTAGCGCAATGATAACGTTAACAAATATTAATTGGTAAAAGTAGCCGAAAGGATAATATATCGACTTGATTTCAAAGTCAGAATACAAAAATAGGCTCGAACTTGAATTTTGATGTTGAAGTTCAAATAAAAAAAAGATTCAAATTTGGATCTTGTCTTATTTAAAATCTAATATTTATGTTTAAAATAAATTTAAATTTAAATTATATTTTTTATAGTTAAATATTCAAAATTTTTAATTTTATTCAATTTTTAATCAATTTTATAATAGTTTAATGTCCGATAAACTCTCTCTTATGTTTCAATTTAGCCTTTGTTTTGATCTTTACTTGTACAAGGGAAAGAAAAGGAAATATTGAGAAGAAAATAGAAGAAAAGAATGGAAGAGAAATGTGATTTCCTTTCTCTTGTTTGTTTTTCTAATTTTTCAAATAAGGGAATTGAATGGAACAGAATTTTGTAAGATCTTTATACCCTTGATTATAAAACTTGTTTATCTTTACTTATTAGATTTAATAAGGATACAATGGTAATTTATTTATATTAGACTTATCTTATCTTGAATTTCTCTTCCTTTCCCACCAATTTAGTGGGAAATATATTTGATCCAAATTTCTCTCATATTTCTCTCTATTTTCTTCCTTTTTTTTAATTTATTTTTGTCCAAACAATGAAACCAAGATAAATGCAATTTCCTTTCTTTCTTTTCTCTCGCTTTCCTTCCATTTAAACACAGACTAAAATTTTTAAAATATTAATTAAAATAATATTTTATAATTTAATCGTCCAATGCTAAATCTCTTCGAGGAATTACTTTTGTTATCTCGAAATGATAGCCGAACTATACCGACTCACATGACTTTATACTCTACACGGCTCTATATTCAACCTCTGTACTCTATCCAGATTTGTATAACATTAACAAGACCATTCGGTATCATATAGAGAGGCTAGTTTCTCCATTAATAACAGTAGAAATTACTACATAAACTGTAACTGGAGAGATGATCCAGCAACGGATGCGTATAAATGATAAGTTGGAACACTAAGATTGAACTTACCTGTTTAGATTCTTCGAACTGGCTGTGGATTCCAAGAAGACTGAGCTTGGACTATCGCCTGTTTGCTTCAAACCGTGAGGCTTCAAAGAAGATTTCGCTATGGACTAAGGCGTCCCCTATTTAATCTTGGAGTTGTTTAAAGGTATATCCTCCTGGGTTGTTCGGAGCACAAGAGATCTTTGAGAATATGCCTTTGGCTACTTGCTCGGTTGCTCCTATCCTGTAAGTCGTTGGTATGAGATGGATATGGTAACCGGTCGGACTAAGTTGTCTCTAGCCCAAAAGGTAACTCCAGCTTTATTTGGGATTATATTAGTAGAGCTTTTATCAGTAATTTTTTTAATAAATATCCTTTTAGAAGAATTTTTCTAATAAATCAGTTGACTATTTGACTGTATTTTAAAAGAGAGCTTC
>JANVCL010000007.1:25643461-25660747 GCA_026546855.1 Erythroxylum incrassatum | reverse complement strand
CAGATCACTCGCTTACAGATATTGTCTGCTTTGAGTCTTGGCCCAGCAAAGCCCTCACGGTTTTGCTTTTCCTGAAGCCTTCCTAGGAGGTTACCCATCCTAGAACTACTCTCACCCAAGCACATTTAGCTTCGTAGTTCCAATGAGATTCGGTGCATTAGGCCATAGAAAATGTGTCTGTAAGGGAGTGGTATTCGTACCCTTATAAGGTGTACTTCGTTTTCCTCTCCAACCGATGTGGGATCACACACTCTAATGCTTGATTGTGTATGAAACATGGTTTAGATGAATGAAATTATTCTCCATGCTTGATTGTGCATGAAACATGGTTTAGATGACTGAAATATATCATGGAGAGGGTTCTTTAAGTCAAAATCGAAATTATGCCCTTTAGGTGAAACTTTGTGAATTTTTGAATATCTTATGAAATCAATGGTTTAAATGAACACTATGATGCTAATTATTATGTATGTTATGAATTGATGATGAAAAATAAGGAAGATACACATTGGAAGAAGGTTTTCAAGTTTATGCCCTTAGGTGTTTGATAAAATGCCTAAGTGAACTTTGCTTTAGATTTAAGGATTTTGATGTTTTCCATTGGATAGAAACTTTTATGTTTACTTAGAGTAAACTTGAATTGTTACTTAGATTGATGAATAATGGCCTTATGTGCTTGGATAAAAGTGTGCTTAATTATATGGTGAAATGAGTAAGTGTGGGATTAAAGGCATTAAAATGCCTTAGAAAATGCGAAAGAAAAGTTAATGTGACTAGTAAGGAAGTAAACCTGTGAGAAGTTTAATGTTCAAATTCTATAGCTTATAGGGAGTGATATTGTGTTTTATACACCTATATGAGGGTGTATAAATAGGAAATTTATGTTGAGGTAGTAATTTCATTGTATATCTTTTTTATGTATAAAGGCTCAGGAACAGTGAATTAAAGAGCCCATACCCAGGATTGTTGAAGCTAAGAGAGTGTATAACTTCTTTTGAGGTGAGTTGGGGAAACCATATTTCTCAAATAGGATTAGAACATCCTAAGATAAGTATGACGACTGGTATGTAAATTTTGAACCTAGGTAACGTATGGTAGAATTGAATTTCAAATGGATGCTAATATGTTTAGGTATTTAATAATTGTCATTGTTTTGAACAACTATGCACTCGGAGTACAAAAGATAACTTTTATTGTATGAAATAATGTTTCAACATTGCTTTTGAAACCTATATTTTATTACATATTTTGAAAAATAATATTGTTTTCAACAAACCTGCAAATAAAATACATGAATAACGACTTATTTTTCTGAAACTACATTTTGAATAACTTTGTATTTGGATTTTAAAAGATGACTTTTATTGCATAAAATAATGTTTTGGACTTTACAAATGCATAACCGAGTCATGTATTCTGCATGTAATTGTTTCTTTTGGCTTAGAGCCATGATAAGGTTTCATTTTATCAATTAGACCGATAAATAAAGGCATAGTGCCTTACTTTATTTTTGTACTTAATATTTGTATATGATTTTTGTGATTGGAGAGGAGACGATTGGTTAATCGTGTGCTGGGCACAATTGATTATGATTAAACGACCCTCGTACCCTTGACACTAGTACAAGAAAGTTGAGTCGTTGTATCGACACCTTTCTATGGGACTTGTTGGTGATTCAATACCTAGGGTCTGGACACCGACGATGTCATCACCTAAGGTCATGGCGCTCTTATCAACTGTAGTTCGGACTCACCACAGATGAAAGTCGAGCCAACACTGAGTATCGATGGGTGTGCACATTAGTTTGGCCGACTAATGGTGTCACACATGATTATTTTAGCTTATCCTGATATTGAGTTTCCTATCGAGATTTGTTGGGTACATATGATATTTTTATACTTTTACGTACTAGAATTGAGGCCTGTGTTTACCGGATGAGTGAACAAATAGGCTAGGCCTATGTGGTTCCTAACCATTATATGTTGAGTCGTAGGCTAGGCCTATGTGTTTTCTGAGTGTTGTATGTTTATTTTATAAGATTATTCATATCGTCTTGGTGTGTATCGAATTCTATTTGTGATTTATGCTTTTCCTACTCACTGAGTACCTAGTGTACTCACCCCCTCTGCTTTCCAACCATGCAGGTTAATTTAGTGAGTTTGAAGCTCTGAGTGGATCGTATGGTCTTTTGGTAGTTTCAGGATATTACCGCACGTGGGTAGTTTCAACTTTGTACTTTAGTTACATAGTGGCTCATGAACTGTTTTATTGTTCTATTGTTTTGTTACCTTGGTCATGTTGATATGTTTTATAATTTTCTAACTTAACTTTTGACTGTTTTGGTTGTTGTAAGAGATTTTATGTATGAACTTTTGATACTGTTGTTGAGATTGCCTTGAGTTGAGATTGCCTGGAGTTGGGATTACCTTGAGTGGACTAAAGAGTCCTGAAGTTGTGGTTAGATGTGAATATAGAAGTGTGTTCGAAATCGTTTGCAAGTTTTGGGATTTTTAAATTACAGCCGTTGTGCTGCCCAAATTTTTTTATAAAAAATACCAGATATTCAGTTAGCCTTGCATAGTTGGATTAGGGATATTGTGAGTATCCTTAGCCTGAATATGCGGCGGTTGTCATGGGCTCGATGTGGTACCGGGTCATGGCAAGTTGTAATGTAGCTAAATCCTATTAGATAAGAGTCCTATTTGAATGAGAGTGTCATTTAATTATTTAGTGTGATATAATTTAATAAGGATAGAAGTGATCTAGTTAGCTCCAATTAACATTACGAATTGTAAAGCCAGATGTACTAATAAATAACTTATTTGAGTATTGCTCCAAAAATAGAGATAGAGGAGAAGAGAATAGTTTGAAAGAGAGAGAACATTCTTTTATATACTTTTAGAGAAGTAACAAAGGTTGGTTTTTGATGTAGCTCTTGTGTGTTTATTGATGCCGTTGATTATTTACTGTTTACGTAGTATTCTTGTAAGGGTGTGCGAGTAAACATTACAAGAGTTGTGAGATGTTTATGACCAAGTTAATCTTGCTTAATCTAAACATTACAAGGGTTGTGAGATGTTCAAGACCAAGTTAGTCTTACTTAATCTAACTTAAGTTAGATTGTCATACAAAGGAATAGATACTACTAAGTTTAGTGTCTAAAAAACCTTTGCAACACTTACCATGTTATTCCCCATACTTGATCTGTTGGCTTAGCTCTCTATGGGGCATTTTGCCACTATTATATGTGGTTTGTTTTGTACCCCTCAGTTCTTTTAATACAATTTTTCAAAAAAGAGATGGGATTGCAACCATGGTCACATTTACTAAGCAACCACTAATCCTAGGTGATGTCAATACCAGACTGCCAAGCATGATCAGTGCCATGGTTACTCATCTTTCTACGAATGCACTGTGGATTGATTCAACCACTCTCTTCAGTGTGTCACAATGACTGTTTGGGGTACGTATTCTGTTCCGTTGAGATAGTTTAAGCATGGCACCACATGGTTTTCAAATGATAATATTGTCGATCGTGATCTGCCTTGTTCACTTCTAAGCATGGCACCACATGGTTTTCATATGATAATATTACCGATCATGATCTGCCTTGTTCACTTCCCTCAACCCTCAATAGAAAGAACTACAGGTATTACTATTATCAGCATCTTACACGTATTGCTTCTTTTGTTCAAATACACTTACCTCCCTAAGTCGCTTAATTTATCTCAAATGGCTGCTACTAGGAATGAATTAAACACACCCATGATGGGTATTAAGATAATTTTACCTTACATAACTGCCAAAGGTAGTTAAAAATGTGGCATTTAAAAAAACATAAATGTACATAAAGATGCAATCTATCTGAAAAACAAAAAACTTCCAAAAGAAAAAGAGAAGGCAATAAAAACTTTTTAATCGGTGGAACTACAACGAGAATCTAAGTATGTAATTCTTTGTTTATTATACGCGTATGTAAATGATCCTGTTTAACATGATTTCTATGATTATGTTTTATCTTACTTATTTTCTAACATTGGTATTAAAGCAGAGTAAGTTTTTCTTATGTTAAATGAATGCATCCTGTTCTTATTTAACAAGTTTTCTATACGGTTTCTAAGAAATTGTTTGATTGAACCCCCTAATTGTCTACTGCAGTTAGGTTTGCATGTGATTTTTATTTTTTATTGGATCTATATATTGTTTGTTCCATGTTTGAAAAATAAAAATAAAAAAATTGTTTTACCATACGATTGCGTCTGCCTGCGTATACTGGACTTGTATTTACTAAACTAGATAGGAGACATTTGTCTCGTGGGTTTGTGTATGTTTATTGCATCTACGTATGTTACTTACTCTTCTTGTATGAAAACCTCTCACATATGTACTGTAGCCTTGATGTGACCAATAAACATCAGAGTTTATGGTCCAAGGCTACTGTAGACAATGGCAAAAACCAGCGGCGTTTTGCCGCTGGTGATTATGGGTTGGTGACGCCACTGATTTGGCGTCACCACAGTGCAACATTGCTGGGTGAATACTCACCCAGATTTTTTTGTTGTTGTCGCTGCGTTGTTGAACATAGATTTAAAAAAAACAAAACGCAGGAAGAAAAGGAAGAAGACTCATCTTCTTTCTTTACAGAGAGGCAGGTGTTGTTTCGTCTCAAATGTTGCATTGGTTAACCAACAAAGAGGCACGTGTAAAGTTAAATGGTTTTTGTCTTATTATTAATGTATTACATCGTTAAAGAAGACAAAAGTCTTAATAAATAAGTTTTTGGATATATGTTTTAAAATAAATGAAACATAAAAAATTAGAAATTGACACAAACTAATTAAGTTAGTTAAATTAGTTTTTAATTAATATAAAATATTAGAAATTATCATTATTTTTTAATACAAATAAACTAATTTGTTTAGTTAAAATAAATTTAGAAATAAGTTTCTAAAATCAACAAAATTAGAAATGAGTTTTCTTTTTGAATAAAAATTGGACATATGTTTTCTAATTAAAATCAAAACTAATTTGTTTAGTTGAAATTAAAAAAGGAATTTTATTAGAAATTAGTTTCTAATTAAACCAAGATAATTGATTAGTTCAATTATAATTTAGATTAGAAATAAGTTTCTAATTGACTAGATATTAAAAGCATAATTTGATTAGTTCAATAAATTATTAATAAAAATAAATTAAATTATTTTCCATATATGAGCATAAGTTCTTGATGTTTTAGACAAAAATAATTTGTTATTTTGTACACTCTTTCGATTCCGAAAATTTTGGTTTTCAGGAAAATGCCTATTATTAAGCGAACATTTAAGCTTATGTGACGTGAGGCACAGAAGAGACGCATTAGCAGCATGTATATAAAGTTGGTTAACATGCGTTTAATGCCTGGAGACAATCTAACACAAGTTATTTCAGTTAATAACATGACGTAAGAGTTATATTCTGAAGATTGCCTAGCTTATGCAAATTTTGAAGTAAAGTACATGACTTTGCTTGCGACATTACCTCAACCTCAAGGCGAACTGTTACGAATTCTTTGGAATACTAGGTCTAACAAGAAAACTTATAGTTTGTTACTGACGACATTTATTAAATAAATGCATAGAAGGAAGTTGATTAGGACTTTATATCCTCTAGGTCTTCCAATGAAAAAAGTAAGACCTATTGTACTTCGAGCTTCGCGAACTGTGTCACAAGAACTCGTGAACTCATTTTCACGTAGGGTTCGTTACCTATAAACTGTTTGTAGGTTGCAATACAACTAATACAATATGTTGTTTTATAAGAACAACGTCTTAATATTTATGTAATATGTTTACATGAATTTTATATAGGAATTCATCTAGAGTAAAGTAATTAGGATTCGAATGTTGTATCAATGATGACTGAACACATTTGTGGACTTTTGATCTCATAAGCAATTATGATCGAATTATTTACTCTATGAATGATTAATGTGACATTAACGTGTATATATATTTCTTTCTTATTATAGAAACTTAGTGTTTCAAAATGACTACTGCTTCGAAGAATATTATTGCTGAACTCAATAGGGGTAAGGAACTTAATGTTGACAATTATGAAATCTAGAGTATGAAAATCTAATATGTATTGGAGGAGCAAGAGGCTTTTGAACCATTAAACCTAACCATGGAAGTTCCTAAAGAGGGCACTATAGCCCATCATAGGAGGGACCGTGATGCATATGAATTATGAAAAAAGAATAACTATTTAGCCTGCATCATATTGCTGAGTGGCATGGATAATGATATCATGGGTGAGTTCTGTAAATTTGAAACTGCAAAGGACATGTGGTATGCACTGGTTGCTCGTTTTGGCGGTGCTTTAGTGACCAAAGTAAAGTCACGTACTATTAAGTTTGATACTTATAAGAAGCGCCTAGATGATACAATGCAAAAGCATTTGAGGAAAATGTCCAACATGGTAAGTGAGTTACGTGATGTTGGTCATGAGTTGTCTGATAAATAACAAGTGCAAGCTGTGATTCGTTCACTCCCTCAGAGTTGTGAGCATATGAAGATGCACATAACTCATAATGAGAACATCAAGATAATGGAAGATGCTACGAGGCATCTCATCTTGGAGAAGGAGTGTCTTGAAGCCTCAAAGATGTCTTCTGAGGCATATGCGGTTAATTCTAGCTCAGATGGAGTTATAAACAAGAAACGCAAGCATTATGGTAGATATAAGTGGAAGAAGAATAAGAAATTCAACCACTCTCCTTAGGAATTCAAGAAGACAAATGGAACCAACGTGGAAAGGGAAAACGTCATTTCAAGAAGAAGAACATGAAACATGTGAAGTGCTATAATTGTGGTAATAAGGGCCACTTTGCTCGAAATTGTACCGAGCCCAAGAAGGTACAACTTTATAGTACAAACATTTGTCTTGTGAATGTTTCTTATTATGCTTTTCTAATTGAATCACATCATTTGTGGATTGTAGACTCAAGAGCAACCAAACATGTAGCGAAGGATAGAGATGCCTTTCTTGAGTTTCGTAAACTCCCACATGGTAGTCGATGGCTTTATGTAGGTGACAATTCCAAAGTTGATGTACAAGGAATTGACACACATAAATTGGACATGTGTGGAGGACGACCTCTGATCTTACATGAAGTATTATTTGCTCCACAGATTCGTAGGAATCCCTTATTTGTGTTGATGTTGGTTAGACTTGGTTTTAATATAAATTTCCACAACGGTGGAATGGATTTGTATCTTGGATCTATTAATTATGGTCATGGTTTTTTATGTGATAGTTTTATTGTACCATATATGTTAAAGAAAATAATAATATTAGTTATTCATTATTTACATCTAGTAATTCCAATAATGATACAACTTTGTGACATGCTAGACTATGTCATATTGGTCAAAATCAAATTAGTCGATTAGATAAAGAAGGGCTTTTAGGTAATTTAAGTCAAGGAGATCTACCTATATGTGAGCATTGTTTAGCTGGTAAAATGACAAGAAAGCCATTTGGAAAGGGAACATGAGCTTTATATCCATTGCAATTAATTCATTTTGACATCTGTGGTCCAATGAGTTTAAGGGCTAGATATGGGGCAGTTTATTTCATCACATTCATAGATGACTATACTCGATATGGTCATGTCTATTTGATTTCTCATCAATCATAAGCATTCGATTGTTTAATAAAATACATGAACTTGGTTGATAATCAATTAGATAAGAAAATAAAAACATTACGAACTGATCGTGGACAAGAATACTTGTCAGAAAAGTTCAAGGCTTTATGTGATGAGAAAGGAATAGAAAGGCAATTAACAATTCCTAGAATCCCACAATAAAATGGCTTCACTGAAAGACGAAATAAGACGTTATTAGAAATGATTAGGTCCAGATGGCCTAAGCAAATTTACCAATCACCTTTTGGGGTGATGCGTTGCTAGCAGCCATCTATCTACTTAATCATATGCCCACGAAATCAGTTACTTGCACACCATATGAGTTATGGACTGGTAGGAGACCTGATGTGTCAAGTATGAGACTTTGGGAGTGTGTAGCTTATGTTCATGATCTCTCTCATAAATATGGAAAATTAGGCCCAAGAGGGAGAAAAGGTATTTTTATTAAATGCTCGAAACACTCAAAAGGATATGTGATCATTAGTGAATAAGGTAATAGGTGTAACTGAATTTGAATCACGAGATGTAACATTCTTAGAGAATAATTTTCACAAGCAAGGCAAAATAGGTAAAGACCTATTGTTATATGAGTGGCTTGATCAGAATGATTATGTTATGAAGAATCAAGATGAGGAACTTCAACCAAGTGGGAGCAATTTCACATAAAGGTTCTCTATAATGACTGATCCAAGTGGGAGCAATTAGATCAATCATAAATTTGTTTATGATGAACCTCGGTTAAGATGAAGTAATTGAGGAATAATTCCTCAACGTTTTTTTGAGATTGAAGGAGAAATTAATATGATTGTTTCACAAGAGAAAGAAGAGCCAAGGAATGTAAATGAGGCTCTTACTGGCCCTGCTAAAGAAGAATGGATGAAGGCAATGAAAGAAGAAATGACTTCTTTAAGCTCCAATCAAGTATGAGACTTAGTTAACCTCCCTGAAGGGCGTAAAGCAATTGGGACCAAGTGGGTTCTCAACATAAAGCAAAAATTTGATGGTAGTATCGAAAGATATAAGGTATGCCTTGTAGCAAAAGGATATACACAACAAGAGGGAATTGATTACAAGGAAACTTTTTCACCTGTTATGAATTTTGCTTCAATCCGCCTTATTCTGGCTATAATAGCCAGTTTGGATCTTGAATTACATCAAATGGATGTAAAAACTAATTTTCTCAATGGATAATTGGATGAAGAAATCTATATGGAACAACCTGAAGGTTTCATCAAGGCAGATCAAAAAAATAAAGTATGTCGATTATTAAAATCAATTTATGGCCTGAAGTAGTTTTCAAGACAATGGTATATTCATTTTCATCATTTCTTATGATTTTCAAATGATCGATGAAGACCATTGTGTGTATGTTAAGAGATCCAAAGATAAATTTTCGATTTTATCTTTATACGTGGATGATATATTGATTACTTGTAATAACTGTGTGTTTCTTACGCAAATCAAAGATTGGTTATCATCTAAATTTGAAATGAAAGACATGGGTGAAGCAACATACATTCTTAGAGTCAAGATTTCAAAAGATTGTTCGAAGAGATTGCTATTTCTTTCACAAGCGATGTACATTTAAAGAAATTTTTGAACGATTCCATATGCGAGATTACAAACCAATTGATAATCTTATTGCTAAAAATGAAGGTCTTAGTAAGAGAAATTGCCTGTCAACGCCACAAGAAAGGGAACAAATGAAGAATGTTCCCTACTCTAATGTAGTTGGAAGTCTTATGTACATAATGATATGTACAAGACCAGATATTTGTTACATTGTTGGGATGGTGAGCAGATATCAATCAAATCCAGGCCAAGCACATTGAAAAGCAGTAAAGAGAATATTGAGGTATCTAAAGAGAACTGTGGACTATGCATTATGTTATCAAGGTAATGATCTATGTATACAAGGGTATACAGATGCAAACTGGGGAGGAGATTTAGATGAAAGAAAATCTACCTCAGGATATATATTCTTACTAAACCACGGAGCAATATCATGGAAAAGTAAGAAATAATCTTGTGTTGCATTATCCATAATTGATGCTGAATTTATAGCATTCTCAACTACAGTGCAAGAAGTTGCATCGCTTCATCAATTCTTAGTGCATTTGGGAGTCATTAAAAGCGAAATTAATCCAGTGACCATCAACTGTAATAGTCAAGTTGCAATCGCTTATACAGAAGACCCTAAATTTCATTATAAGACAAAGCACATAGATATCAAGTATAATTATATGAAAGATATAGTTGCACGAGGATAAGTAAACATGAGATATATATCTATACGAGATATGATAGCAGACCCAATGACAAAGCCAATTTCTAGAGATGTATACATTGGGCATATAAAGTCACTAGGACTACGTAAATGTTGAAATGCACTGATAAACATTTCTTTATGTATGTTCACTCAGTCTAATGTCATATGTTTGGATATAATGTATGATGAAGATTATACATTGCGTATCATTTGATTCATGAATATATGTGTTTGTGTATAAATATATTTAAGGATGAATCACATGTATATGAGATAGATTATAGATTGGCCATCTCACACGGGAAATCATCTATGGTGTTTATGCTCGCTAGAGATGAGACATGTTTAAAGTTTATTATCTAGGTGATAATTGAGAGTGAGAAACTTATACTATAAATGCCACAAGGAAATTGGTTCAACGTGATTTGTTAATCACTATATTTGTCTTACATTGCCAGATGTGAGTTCTGAATAAGTTTTAGAGTAGATAAGTAAACTCAAGTTAAACTTTAAGTATGTTTGAACTATCATCTGTATGGTATTTCTTGAATGAAAGATGTTCAAGTTAAATGAAGAGAGTAAGTACTATAGCACATGACTCGTACCATGTGTGCACAATTGACCAAAGAAAGGGATTAATGTAAGTCGCCAAATCTTATCTTATGTTGTGTGAGACCCTTGAGGTTGAGAAGAACCTTATCATATACCCTTATGATTCTTGTTTCATTCTTGATAATTGAATTAAGATTTGCTACTTTAGGTTATTTCCAGAAGATCATGCAAGATGTGATCTTATGGAATAAGTCTAGGAAATCAAATTAAATTTAATTCAAAAGAGAATTGAGAACAGGGGAATGTCATTTATTTTAGATCACTGATTCGCATGAAAAGTATTCATAGATGGTCATCGTCTCTTTAGTAGAGAATTTGAATACAGTTATAACTTAAGAAACTAAATGAAATTAAAGAAAAGTGTAAATGTGAGATATGACCTAGGTATAGCATACAATGTCTACTCTAGGACACTTAAGTCCTAGGATCAATTTGTTAATCGATATGTCAAATACTTCTAATAGATTTATGGCAATATGCTTTCGTCGTATGCTAAATATTACATTGGTTATTGAACAAGTATAAGCATTGCAGAGTTTATTTTTAATGAGATTAAACTCATTATGTGTGAGTTGGAGATAATAACTCATATATATCCATGAAGGGTATAATAGCTAACGCTCTTGAAATAACTACAAAAAGTAGTGATATGAAGAACGAAACGTTCTATGTATATACATCTAAGTGTATGTTTTTACGTGTGATTTTTCTTCCATCAAGAGTACTGAAAGTAACAAGAAAATCTCTGCAATTTATTTTATACGGATATAAAACGATCCTGTTAATATAATCTACATGATGATTTATGTGAAATATCTAACACATGTTCTTATATCCATTTTCGCATCATGTTTCTCAGACATGATTAAGTGACAACTGTCTCTGTTACATGTTCTGTGGTAAGACGGATCACGGACAAGCCAATTGTATTCGTCGTCAAGCGAAGGCTATTCATGATGCTTGCTTTAACCAGTGACAAGGACACCCGATGATTGGGATTTGAGAGAGAGAGAGAGAGAGAACAGTTTCGAAATCGTGACTCAGATTCGGAAGACCAGAGAGAGAAGAAAGGCTGTCTTACTTTTCCACTCACAATCCACTAGTGTATAATTTTATCATTTACGAACAAAAGTAGCATAAAATATTGCATGGTTCTCATTTTTACTCTTTTACCTTGACATGGAAAAGGGTCTTTTTTTAAAAAAAATTAAAATAAAATAAATAGAGGACAGAGTAAAAACTATTTTTATTCTTTATGAATATTAAAAGTGAGTTTTATAAAGAATAAAAAAATAAAATAGAGACAGATCAAGAGCAGGTCTTAAATAGATGCCTTTTTATCCTTATCTAAGGTTGGGTCCTAAATACAATGTTCTAACTTCTAAGCTAAGTAGGTCATCATCCAGCTTTTTTATGTTTTATAGAATAAAAAATTAATAATCTTAATCAAATTTTAAGAATTAAATTGAATTATCGTATTAGCAAATTTATTTAATCTAAGTAAGAAGTTTATTTTAAGCGAATCTTATTATTATTTTTATTGAATTAGGAAAATATGGTTTCTTTTATTTTAATATTGGTATTTTTTAAAGTGAGAATAAAATAAATCATTTTTTATTTATAACCTTTTTTTTGTTACAACTCAAAAACTTGTAATTTTTAGATTGATAAATACATTAAAAAAATTTACTTTACCAAATACCAATTGAAGTATCTCCTAAGAATTAACTTCTTATCTGATACAACATTGTAATTTTAATGACACCACAAAGACTCATTCAACCTTAATTTGGTTATTGGATCACTCTTTCTCTGTTATTCAGGACATCTACCTCTGAAATAACAGATTTTATAACTTAAAATTGTAGACCTATAATAAAAATTGAATAAAGTAAAAGAGAATTGAACATTTTTTAATTTTAAGAATTTGGAAATTCATAAATAATTACTTAAATCAAATTTATTATTTAATGTTAAAATATCTACTCACAAACTCAAAAAAAGATTTTAAAAAGTGAGTTTGTCTTTTAGTTTATAAATTATTATAAGGTCACTCTTCAGAATTCAGAGGCCATTGATAGACGTTTGGCCAGCTAGAAAGTAAGTATACCAACTTTCTCATTTCCTTTCCTGCTATTCTGCTACCATTATTATAATTGAATTATGGTCAACAATATCTTCTCGTTTCTGTCTTCAAATCTCATCTTCTCTTCTTCTTCGTTTTATTTTATTCTTCTCCTTCCTCCTGTCTTCCATGGAAGATCAAAGCCTAACTTCACCACCGCCACAATCACCATCATCACTCAAAACATACAAACTAACAGCCTCATCAATCTCCTATCTCAAATCTTCTGCCGTTTCAAACAACTTTGCTTCCATTTTCGCATTTAAACCCTGCACAACACCTCCACCAATCCATATCCTAAAGGACGTTTCCCTCACAGCCTATCCATCTCAAATTCTCGCCATTGTTGGTCCAAGTGGAGCTGGAAAATCTACCCTTCTGGACATTTTAGCAGCTAGAACTTCACCAACCAGTGGCTCAGTACTCCTCAACTCTTCCCCTATCAACCCTTCTTCATATCGCAAACTCTCAGCTTATGTCCCACAATACGATGCATGCTTGGAGTTGCTCACTGTGTCTGAAACTTTCACGTTCGCTGCTCGCCTTCTCAACCCCAAATCAACCCAAGTTGCTTCCATCGTGAACTCTCTTCTCAATGAGCTTAGGTTGACACATTTGGCTAATTCTCGGCTAGGTTATGGTCTATCGGGTGGTGAAAGAAGAAGGGTTTCTATAGGGTTGAGCCTGCTTCATGATCCTGCGGTCTTGCTTCTCGATGAACCCACCTCGGGTCTCGACAGTAAATCAGCTCTTAATGTGATGCAGACCCTCAAGTCTATTGCTACTTCTCGTCAACGAACTGTGGTTTTATCCATTCACCAACCCAGCTTCAAGATCCTTTCAACTATTGATTCGATACTCTTGCTGTCCAAAGGAACTGTGCTTCACCATGGTAGTCTCTCTTCACTGCAATCTTCTCTACTTTCTAATGGTTTCACTGTTCCTCCACAGCTCAATCCACTTGAATACGCCATGGAAATTCTTAACCAGTTACAGGAGAACAAGTTAACTGCACCACCGAGTCTTCCTACAATGGATAATGTAACATCTCCATCATATAACAAAGTAAGAACTACGAGGTATAGAAGCTCGAGAGTTGAAGAGATCATTGTACTCTATAACAGATTCTGGAAGATCATTTACAGAACAAAACAGCTCTTGTTGACAAATACCATTGAAGCTCTTGTTGTGGGACTTGTTTTAGGTACCATTTACATCAACATTGGATATGACAAGGAAGGTATCGACAAAAGGTTTGGTCTTTTTGCGTTCACTCTCACTTTCCTTCTCTCTTCTACCACTGAAACACTTCCAATCTTCATCAACGAAAGGCCAATCCTTCTAAGAGAGACATCTAGTGGGGTTTATCGACTTTCATCTTATCTCATGGCAAACACTCTTGTCTTCCTGCCATACTTGCTTACCATCGCCATTATATACTCAATGTCAATCTATTTCCTAGTAGGTCTTTGCACTTCATGGCAAGCTTTCTCTTACTTTGTTTTGGTCATATGGGTCATTGTTTTGATGGCTAACTCATTCGTTCTCTTCCTGAGCTCTCTTGCTCCAAATTACATAGCTGGGACTTCACTCTTGACCATACTGCTTGGGAGTTTCTTTCTCTTCTCCGGCTATTTTATTTCACAGGATCGAATGCCCAAGTACTGGCTTTTCATGCACTTTTTTTCCATGTACAAGTACGCTCTTGATGCTCTTCTTATTAACGAATACTCCTGCCTTGAAACCAAGTGTTTGATGTGGTATGAAGAGACCAAAACGTGCATGGTGACTGGAGGCGATGTGTTGCAGAAAAGAGGGCTTAATGAGAGGCAGAGATGGACAAACATGTATGTTTTGATGGGATTCTTTGTGTTCTATCGTGTGCTTTGCTTGTTGGCCTTGATCAGAAGGGTTTCAAGATCAAAACTTTGAATCATCTAAAGCTTTTTCTTGAGAAGAAATAAACTTTCAACTTCGGTTTCATGCATATGACATTTCTGTACTGTTATTTTGATGAATTCTATAAAGATTGTATATATCTTTAGTCTAGTCTAGTAAGTGATTTTACGTCAAACACCAATTCAGATAAAAATGAACTAGAAGAAGCATTGAGCTCTTACATTCATAATTTCATTTTTAATTTAAGAATTGAAATTAATCAGAAAATAGCTAGTTCACTTTTTTACAATTTTTTAATATGAAATTATTTATAAATTTCAAATTCAAATTAAATTTGTAAATATTATAATTTTTAAAAATAAAAAAATTTATTAAATACTATAAGTAATAGATTTAACTTTACTTTACTCGGTTTAAAGTCAAATAAATTAGGTTATAATTAATTACATTTTAAAATATATTTAAATTTAAAATCAACCTAAATTTCAACTCTAACAATTTGAACACTCTTTTTAAAATAGTATTTTGTGTTTACGCTTTAAAATAACATCATTTTTTTTAATTCACGAAACCCACCAATTTAAGCAATTTTGAACCATAAAATTTGATCAAGAACAAAATTTGAGTTGCTAACCAGACTCGATTTGAACCATTACTATCATTATCATCATCAACATCACACGCTCAGTTTAAAGTCTTGCAATAAAGCAAAGTTTGGAGAAGTATAATAATACTCAATTTTATTTTTTAAAGAGATTATTTTTAATAGACCCACATACAGATGTGACAATAAAAAAATGGTGCAAGTTAAAGAATAAATAAGTAAAAATGACACGTTAAATAATTATATAAATAAAAATTATAGTAAATACATAAATAAATAAAATGTAAAATATAACAAAAGATATAACTAATGATGTTCAGGTCTGAACCACTACCGTATCTACGAAATACCAATCTTTAATTAGAACATTACATAAAACTTACAACCTGGATCGAGGAGAATGATTGTTCACGGGCCGTGTCTTATAAATGCTGATGATCAAAAACAGGAATCAGTTGGGGAAAAATCCAAATTCCAAGGTGTAATAGTTCAGTATACTTTCTTTCCTTTCATTGTAATTAATTATAAGCTCTTGTCCGTTCTTTTTGTCCGAGTCTGTGCTCGTTCACGGGATTCACTCTTCTTGTCGCTCGTGAACTGACTCGGGGGTTGTCTAATATGAGCTCAAAGTCCACAAAGTCATCGAGCTTCAGAGTTTCTGCAGTTTGTATTGAAATAATAAATAATAATTAAAAAATTAAATTGATTTACTGCATTTAATTATAAAAATTTTGAATTAATAATTTTCGGTTGAATTTTTAATTTTTAATTTAACTTATTTTAATAACTTCTATTGCTAAAAATTAATTAATTAAACTAATTTATAAATTAATAAATATTTATAATTGAAGTAAATTAAATAATATTTTTGAATATTCTCATTTTTAATTAAATTTTAATTTCTTTGGTAGGTAAGAGTACTCTCTTTCAAATGTATTTTAAAATTTTTAATTTTATTCAATTTTTAACATTTTTTATAATGGTTTAATACTAATTAAAAATTTAAATTTTAAACATTTTATCTTATTGATTTAACTTACGATATGTTCATGCAAGATTGCAGCCTTTCGCGGATGCCATCGCCAATGCGTCAACTCCTCAAGACCTCGTTCATGTCTGTAATCTATACCCAACAAAGATGCTCAGTTTCATTCTCATTTCTTTTTCTTTAATATATGAAGAGATCGGTGTTTATAAGGAATTAGGAGGTCTTTTAAGAGATCAATATTTTTATTTCAATTCTTTGATAATATTGTTATATTATGTTGATCTGATTTACTTCTAGATTTGTCCTATGTAGTTTTGAATTTTCTAGATCTCGAAGTTTTAGTTTGGGGATTTTTGAGTTTCTTTGAATTTTCTTTTTCCTTTCATTTCGAGCTGTTTCTTTGATCGTCAGTCGTTGATTAGGTCATTTAGGGTTCAAACCTTCTCAAGATTTTTTTTGATTACTGGTTCTTCTGTGATTTAATAGCAAGATTTGGTTTTTACATGTAGGGTTGAGTTAGAAATGAAATGTTATGAAAATAATATGCTCCTTTGTAAAGCTCCCTCGTAACCTTGAAGATCTTCAAGTCCTCAGGTTTGTTTTTTTTTTGTTGCCTTTTGAGTACTTTTGTTTTCTATAAATATGCTAATGGTATGTCTCTTCAACTTAAACTAGTAAAGTTTCCTGTTTTTGTTGTTATTGTTCGTGGGTCTTGTTTCAAATTTCCTTTGATCTTCACATTCTTAAGATGCTGCGTCTTCACTGGAATTTTCTAATTTATGGATCTGTTTTCCTGTCATTATCTGTTGAAATCTGATTAAAAGTTTTTTTTATTTACTTTTTGATATTTTTTGATATCATGTGTGTATATGTTTCAACTTTATGCGTTTGATTTCTGGATTTCTCTTTAATCCTGTTCTATGTAGCTCTCTTACGTTTCTTTCTTTGCATGGTTTTATTGCAATACTATGTAAGTGTTCTGTGACGAAAAGCACGTGATTCTTCAAAAATCAACACTAAAGCACTATAGATCTAAAGCTACAGAGAAGAGACGAAGAAGAAAGGAGAAAATGTCTGAAGCATGAGAAAAGAGGGAATGAAT
>JANVCL010000007.1:25630694-25642947 GCA_026546855.1 Erythroxylum incrassatum | reverse complement strand
TACCTCATGTCATGTTGTGAAAATTTTATTTTGTCGATACCATTATGCTTCCATCACCGATGCCATTATCATTCACTGTTAGTGGGTTTTCTACGATCATAAACCCAGATATGTGTTTTACCCATTCTTCAGCTGCTCTTTGTGGTCTTTTACGTGGAAATAAGCTCTCGTTATTATTACTATTCTTTTATTTAGTTTCTTATTAGTAATAGTTTTGTCATTACTATTATTATCCGTATATATTTATGGTAATTTTATTTACTTAAATTTTTTGCATGTCGTTTTTTACTTATTTACTCTTTTAACCTGCATCACTATTCTCCTGTTATATTTGTATGTAGATTTACTAGAAATAACCTCTCTACTATATAGGGCTAAGACTACGTACTATCAAACTTCTTTAAATTTCGTTTCACTGTGGGACTTCGAACTAAGTGTAGTGATGATGATAATAAAAACTACTAAAATCAATTTCAAGAAAATCAAAGCTTAATCCAATTTCTTCATTGGTGTCTTGTAAATTTATGTTTTGGCATAACTAATAGACTAAACGGGGTTGTAATAAAGTTTAGAAGTAGGACTTCTTTGGTCTACTACGTTCAAAAAATGAAATCGCAATTGAATCTTTGTTAAGAGGGTGAATGAGAATGCTTGTTATGGATAACGTTGCCTTATTATATAACTCAATTATTAAATAATAAAAGAATTGAAAAATATAATAATTTATTAATTATTTGGCAAATTTAAATCTGACCCAATTTACACGTAACTCAAAAATTGTGATTGTGAGTTTTATATGATGGGCCACAAGTATTGGTTGAACATGACCCAATCATGCGATGGTTTGTTCAGGGATGCTACTATCCTTAATAGGCTTGTACACGGGCTCTTTGGTTCCAATTATGATATTCTATGGTTTGCCAATCAGATTAACATGTTGTTGGCAATGGCTGTTTGGTTAGAAACTTCACACTCTAACGGATCGGGCTTGAGTTCATATTCACTCCAAAAGAATTTAAGGTAAAAAAATATGAAACTAGAAAAATAAAATTATTTCAAATTTATATTAAAAAATAATAAAATATACACGATGTAAAGTTGTAAACTACGAACCATTTAATCATTTTAGTTCTTAAATTTAATTTAAATTAATTAAATTCAACTCAATTTTTAAGTAATTTTAAATTTTAAAATTAATTAAATTATAAAAGAATTTACTATATTTTAGTTAAATCTAGTTTGATCCTGACTTTTAGAACTACAAGGATTGCTTAAATTGTAAAGGCTTGTATTAAGTATTAGTTTTGTTAGAGTATCCCACGTTGATTAAACGTGAATATGTTAAAGAGTTTATAATAGTAAGGGTTATCTATCCAAATAATTAATTTTAGTTATTTTGACAATGGTTGACCAAATTAAATTTTTGTTAACGAACTCTACACTCTATCTTATTAAAAATTCTAATATGGTATCAGAGAATGTTTGGTCTGGATTATTAATTTTTCGATTTTCTGTCTAGATGTCCAATTCCAACGGTCCAAGAAGTGTTAGAATATCCTATATTGACTAAATATGAACATGTTAAAGAGTTTATAAATGGTAAAGTTCATTTATATAAATAACTAGTTTTAGTTATTTTGACAATGATTAACCCAAACTTAATTTTTATTAATAAGCTCTATACTCTACCCATATTAAAAAATCTAATAAACCTATTCTCACGAGAATCATTCTGATAATTATTTATTTCATTATGAGTTGCGTATTATGTACCTTCTTAAATTTCTCACGAGCCAGCAAACTGCAGAGTTGAATTTTGAAATGAGATGTATCACTTTACCAACTGTTATCTGCTGGAAACAAGAGAATCAAGCAAAGATAAAAGAAAAAGCAAAAGAAAAAGTGGCATCGATCAGCTTCAAAGCTAACTAAATTTTAATGAAGATTAATTTTGAATTAGAAATTATCATCTTTTAGCAGTAAGCCCATACTCTGTTCTTCAGTTTTCAGATTTTGATTAATCATATTTTTGGATCATATCAATGTTTTATTTATTATTTATTTACGTATTTATTATAATTTTATTTACATATATGTCAGTTTTACTTATTTACTCTTTAACCTGTATCATTTTTTATTGTTACGTCTACACAAACTTATTGGAAACAACCTTCCTACTACCTAAGATCTTTTCTGCGGTATTTCGAAATTTTAGACTGAACGTAAAGATGTTTTGAAATTGTAGAATACAATTTACCTTACTTCCCCACCAATTAGGTACTTTGTTTTGAAAACTATATCAAAACGTGCAAATGAAGTTTGTATTGCAGGACAAATTTTCATAGCTATGTGGTTAGAGAATTAGCATTCCTCCTAACCACATCCCACTCGTCAAATCGCACCAGCCTCTCAACTTCCATACCAACATTAACAGAGATGAAGAAACCAATGTAGTGACAATGATGCTATCTTTTTGTTTTAAGGTGTTTGAAGAAAAAACTTAGTCGCTAAAACCATTTCTAAAGGACTCCACAAGCTTGGCCAAAGCAACACGAGATGATCCTCCACTGCCAGTCGCCATTAGAGCTTCTTTCCTGAGAATGGCAACTCTATCTCGCAGACATTTCCCCGTCTCCGAGTTCTGCAACTCCCTCACTTTCATTTCCAACTCGTGAGCACTCACAAACCTGTTTTCAGACTCATTCAAGGGCAAAGCCACTTTCATTTCCTCCACCAGTGAAAATCTATTCAGATGCTGCTCTGCGTAGAGAGGCCAAGCCAACATGGGCACCCCCGCACATACTGCTTCAAGGATCGAGTTCCATCCACAGTGTGTCACGAACCCACCGACCGAACCATGGTTCAGTATTGCAGCCTGTGGTGCCCATGACTTCACTATAAAACCCCTAGTTTTGGTTCTTTCCATGAACCCATCAGGCAAATACGATTCCAAGCTCGTTGGATTGCTCTGAACACCATTTTCAGGCAATGGATCACGAACTACCCACAAGAACCTGACACCACTCGATTCCAATCCAATGGCGATCTCTCTCGTTTGTTTAGCTGAGAAAACTCCACCACTACCAAAACAGAGAAACAATACACTGTTACTAGGTTGTGACTCAAGCCAAGTTAAGCAATCATGCTCAGCCTTATCCTCAGTTATTTTCACGATCGGTCCTAAGCAATAGATTGGAGGAGAAGATCCATCACTTGTGCACTTCCCTCCTCTTGCCGCTTCGAGTGCCCTTTGTTCTAGCAAATCAAACGTATTGACGATGATACCTGCAGATTTGGCCATTTGGAGCCCGACGTCCTTGAAATACCTAAACACTTTGCTTGATCGATCCACAGCAGATAGTGGAAACTTTTCTGATGGAATTGCAGGTACACCAGGTATGTTAATGGTGGTATTAGGTGCTTTGAAATCTCTTGTGGTATCGTTAATAAGGGTCGGCCAGTGAAGTAACATACATAGGCCACTTGCTCCAGAAGTATAGAAAAAGTACGTAGGAATGTTGAGGCTAGTAGAGACTTCAAAAGCAGAAGCACAAAATAAATCCAGAACTAAAGCTTTGATCTTGGAGGTTTTAGAGACGTTTAAGAGTGCATTGTGAAGGTTAGAGTTGTTGAGCACAGCTATCTCAAAGAACTGGGATATTATAGTTTCTTCAGTAAATGAGGTGATAGGAGGCGGAGTGACGGTGGGGAGCTGAAGGAAAGTGATGGAGGGAGCGGTGGCGGAGACTGCTTGAGTATAGGTGAGAGTGGTGGGAATTTCATGCGGTGGGGCTGAGATTACGACGGTGACTAACAGTGAAGGATAGTGGTTGACTATAAGCTTGCCCAGCTCAACCATGGAGTCCAAATGGCCTCTGCCTGCATTTGGATACAGAACAATGACTTCCTCCATAGTTGTGTGCAAGTGAAGGTTGAGAGCCACACTGAAATGTTCCAACTTGTTTATATAGGATGAGGGAGTTTGGTGCGAGGAATGGTCCATACTGACTTTTAGTGTACATTTTGTTTATTTAATTTATTAATTTGTAAATCAAGTGCTCTTTAAATAATTTAGATATATTGACTTTCTGTCTTTAATCCATCGAAGAAGACAGAATAATTAAACTATTGTAAATCCATCCAAGACAGTGTAGCAGTTGAATTATGTACAATGTTAACATGCTCTTAACAACTCACAGCATCTTTCTCTTTATGTTTTTGGGTGAAATTGAAGCATCTAATCTGAAGTTTGAAATGTACAAATTATAAAAATATTTAATATTTATGAAATATAAATTTTATACTAATTATTTAAAGAACTAATAATTTAAATAATAATTATAATTCGAGTAATATTTATAAATTTAAAATATTTTATTTTTAATTTACCATCTTCGATCATTTCAAGTTAACCGAATTTAAACTTATACTTTTTAGAATAATAAATACATGAAAACCACACCACTCATTTAAGAGAAACTCTAAATACGTGGAAGGTATTCTATTGCAGAAAGCGAACTAGTAATATTAAAGTGCCGTAGCAGGCTTTAAAAGCATGTCGGTTCCTCCCACCATCCAAAATCAGAGAGCTGTTTCTTCGTTAGAGAATAGCTAAAGATGGTGACGTTGTCCAATAGGAAGCAGAACTCTTACCTACCCTGCTTCTTAGTGGCACTCTAGCTCCTTACCTAACTTCCCAAAAACTCTAGAAAGCATTTAAGCGGCACACATAACAACCTGGCCCCAGATTGATGGGTAGGTTAAGTTAAAAGTCTACCTCAAGGTACCAAGAATAATAATGCAAAGAAAAGGAGAAAGGAAGAGTAGAAGCTCGATCAGACTCGAAAATTTCTGATCCAAACCCAAAGTCCAATCGGGTTTAGACAACCTGAAATACGAATAGTCAAGCCTACTTCAATATCTATAATTTCAATTTTTTTTAAAATTAATGTTATAATTTTAATTAAATTTTTTTATAAAATTTAAACCTAAATTAAACTTAAAATTCAGTTAATTCAAATCAAACTCGTTAACTGTACGGACTAAATTTTGTCATTCTTCAGACAGAGACAAGAGATAAGATAAAGCTAAGAACTAATTATACTATTGTTATTTTAATAATCATATTTTAAAAATTATTACTAATCACTTGTGATATTATTCAACTTGTACACAATTATTTTTACCATATTCTGCTAATTATTTTAACTTATTCAAAAATCTAAAACGATATGATACTGAAATTTAAATAATAGGCTATAGGTGAAATGCTAAAGATTGAAATGAAAAAAAGATAATGTGTATGTAACTCTCAAACTAAGACCGTCTCATCAAGAAATGAAATAAAAAAACATCCCTATCTTGTCTTAGAAAATGAAATGAAAGATGGCATGGACTAGTAAGTGCAAACCAAAGAGTAGAAGAAAACCAGACTGATGCAAATAAAGGAAGCGGTTCGTACATTTAGAAGCAGGCCAAGTTCAGTGGCATGAAAGGGTGAATGAAGGAGCAGTTTTGCGCACATTCAGAACAAATGCGTGGCCAACAAGAATGAAACACGACACAATACTAACATCCGTTTGTTTATCATGAAGTGCGAAATCCTGAAGTAGAAGGAACTAAACGTAGTTTAAAGATCAAAAATGCACCCACCAGTTAACATATATACAAAACACACTATCAAAAGCTCAATACTCCCACTTCTTCATCTCCATGCCTTCTGGAGGACTTCCTTCAACCGTCTTAGACCCAACTTCTTTCCAGTTTGTTGATAGTACTGTTCCATTAGACTCTACCTGCAAGACAAACCCAAAAAAGGGCAAGAAATTAACACAAGAGCCTATATTTGCTCGTTGCTCAATCATAATCTGCCTTGTAGTCGTTTTAAACCTATATTTGGTATTTGGCAAAGCAAAAGTACTGCACATAAACAGTATGAAAATCTTACAAAAGATTTGCTCATGGCTCTTCTAGTGTCTTCATCAGCGTCTGAATATATCTCTCGGAAAAATTTATTCAAAGCTGCGTCACCATCTAACTTTTCTTCTTTCTCCTGATTCAAATAATGACATCATGCATGTTGATTGAGAATTTGCTTACATCTAAATCTTGTAGTGATAAACACAGAAGCATGAGAAAGACAATGCAAAATCAGAAGAATTACCTCCTTCTTTACTTGGGATTCAAGCTTATCCCAATCTGTACCTCCTGGTTTTGAGGAGGGATAACTGGGCCTAGAAGATCCTGCTCCTGGGTTGTGAAGTCGGACAGAAAGTAAGATTACCAGCATCAGAAGTAATGTTTGCCAGTCCAATGACACTATACATATAGCATAAACCACTCATACAATGCAAGAAATAGAGAAACCAGTAAGAATCAGCATCATCCTATTAAGATTAAGGAGAAGGCCTT
The DNA here is from genome assembly GCA_026546855.1 of Erythroxylum incrassatum. Classification (NCBI taxonomy): domain Eukaryota; kingdom Viridiplantae; phylum Streptophyta; class Magnoliopsida; order Malpighiales; family Erythroxylaceae; genus Erythroxylum; species Erythroxylum incrassatum. Next base: position 25,636,536 of record JANVCL010000007.1, on the reverse strand, counting down.
TTTGTTCTAAAATTTGAAGATTCTTCATGGAATTTCACATTGTAGCAACAATTACATTTAAAATCAATTATACCGGGTATCTAGGACATATCCATTGTGCCATCCAACATAAATGATTCAACGAGTTTTACATACTGCTATCTTGTTTAAATGGCTTGATTATACGAACATTAAAAAGTAAATAGGGTGGAATTTTAAAAAATAAGGAAGTAAATGATTCCTTGAGGAAATCACGGGGCTAAAGAACTAGCATCGTAAAAGGTTAAAAGAGGCACAGGAGATGAACAATCAGACTAGCATTATCACATACCAGAGACGACCATAGCCCTTTGTACGACTGCTGGTTCCTTGCTGTATTCAAGAGAGGTCCAATGTATTGGTTCAGCTTTTGCTAGGCAGATTTCAATTTTTGTGGACAACACATCATACTTGCAGTTCGCAGGTACTATCTGTTAGCAGTAAAGAAATGGTCAAGAATACAGTGCAATAATCACAAGGGGCTCTAGTGAGACACAGGTGGAATTAGCAACAGGTTTAAAAAGAGCACTATGAATGGTGAAGCATGATTGTGAATAAGTAATTTCTTAAAGATCTTGAAAACACCAAATGGGAAAAACATATTGCTCGACCTTTCATTTCTTATGGGACAAGTAAATGCCAAGAAATTAACAGCCTACTCTCACACACACATACAAAGAGCTTTGAAGCAGCATAAGTTTAATGTAAAACCTTCCCAAATAAACGAGGTTGAAAATGGTACTCCTCTTGATCAGGAATATTAATGCTGACACTTAACTGCAAAACAACACACCAATGTCAGAAAGATGTCTAATCCAACTGTCCATATTGATAAAATTTATAATAATAGGAAGCGTTCAGTTGGTGCCCATACTATTTGTTCACCATAATCAACAGAAACACAACTTGGAGGTATGCCTTTCGCAAATATGCTTATAACAACCATGTCTGGCTTCTGGTAGAACTCATGCCTGCAATACTCATCAGATCAATCACATCCTTGACTGACATGGTCTACAAACACATTAATCCCCAATATTGACACAAACCTGTATCTTGGCTTGGCAGGTGGTACTGCTGTTGCCTGACTGGAGACATCACTAACAGGCTGAGGATCTGGCAAGGAAGCAGTATCCTTTGCGGGTGTCTGCTTTGAAAAGTGACCGGTTTCCTCTGAAATTGCACACCAAATTTTATCTTTATCACATGCAATTTATGACAGAAGGCAGCTATTTGCCAACAAACAACTTCAAATTCGAGAAATCTGTCTCAAGAGAAGATTAACATTTTCATACCAGCAATGCGCTTGTCACACTCTTTGATTAAATCAATGAATCTCGACTCTCCTGGTTCCAAAGAAGCACCAGTTTCTAACGCTGCCTTAGCAATCTGATACTCCTCAAGCTTCAGGCACGCAATGCTGCAATAGAATAATGCAATAAAAAAAAAGTCTGCAAGGGATACTGGCGCTAAACAATTTCAAGTTATGATAACTGCATGGGAATTTTTTCCCGAGAAATTAAAAGAATGACTGCTTGGGGATTGGTGGCACTTGAAACAAGAAAATACAGCCAACTAACCAAACAACCTAAAGAGAAGAGAAAAGGCATGTTATAGAAGCTTGTGCTGTAGCAATCAAAAATCTCTACATATGGTTCGTAAACAACTAAAAATATGTACTTCGAATTATAGATCACCTTCTCATGCAAACAGGTAGCATAAGTACATCAAACAACATGCACTCCACCATAGAACTAAGAAGATGCTTAACCATCTATCTAATAGTTTGCATAAGTTAACAAAGATTAAATGCAAGCACATATCAATCAATGGAAAGGGGAACAAATTTCAAAGAACAATTTTATATTTTCTTCTTTTTCATTGATATGATGGCCCAAATGCCAATGATAATGATATGGTGAAAAACACAATAAATAAACAATAAAACAAAGGCTACAAAGCAGAATGAGACAACCCCACCAAGCTGGGATTAAGACAATTCGGATCTGATTGTCAAATATATTACCTAGTTGTATACCAGAAATTATTTATTGTATAGAATATAAAGGTTGCCCTTGACATAAAACCAGTTATGGTCAGGCAAAACGCAAATCATCCGGGAAACTATCAAAGGCATAAAGACGCATCATCACAACCTGAACTTCCTAAGCAGCTGTCCACAACAAATGTCTGTTTAGATACACATGCAGGTACCAAGCAAATATGACATATCAGTCAAATCCAAGAGTACTAAAAACAAAATCCAGCAACGTACTAACCCCTTTCGCAAATATGCTCTCGTCAAAGAGGAGTCCAACTCTATAGCCCTGTTTGCATCAGCTACCGCCTCTGAACATCGAAGCAAACAATTAATAAAACATAGTAGATACCTTTCCCAAAAAGAAAACATAGTAGATACTCACCTTTTGATCCTATATCATTACATAGACTAGAATAAACACAATCCCTTGCTTATACCGTTCAAAAGGTAAACATTTCCACAACCATAACGAAAACAACAAAATAGTAACACTCAGATACTCAAGAGACCACCATACAAATTCAATTAATTACAAATTATTACCCAACTTCCATAAATTTCTCTCTTTGTTTTACCAATCACTCTAGCAGCAGAAAACTAGTTACCTTACTTAAATTTCTCTTACAAGATAAGAACAGATAGAGGATTACCAGTGAAATTACTGAGTTTGATGTTGGCTTGAGCTCGGTCGGCGAAGAGCTCGGCACTATTAGGGTTAAAGTCAATGGCCTGAGAATAGAGATCAACGGCGAGCTCTAAGTTGTCGTCGATGAACGCCTCTTTCGCCTTCTTTTCGAGATCGGAAGCCATCGGAGAGTCGAAGAACTATCTGGAACAGAGAAATAACTGATTAGATGCCTTAATGTCTACTTTTGAAACCGCACTGCGAGGAGACTTTCAAGGCAAGGTCTTGTTGTGATTATTTAGACATTGTGATTGTACGCCGTGAGTTAAAAGGTATAATTAAGATCGACCATTATTAATATTTGTAAATGTTAATTAAAATAGATCATTATTTTATTAATATACTAACAAAAATAAACACTTTAATATTTAATCGAACATTATTAATATTTGTAAATGTTAATTAAAATAGATCATTATTTTATCAATATACTAATAAAATAAACACTTTAATATTTAATCCACCATTATTAATTAGAATTGATTATTACTTCAACGATTTATTGAGAAAAATAGACAGAAACTGCCATTGTTGAATCACTTGTTTCATGATAGACACAAACTACCATTGTTGAATCACTTGTTCATGAAACATCATATTAGCTTGATGCTAAAATAAATTTACAATATCATATTAAATTAAAATTTTTATAAATCTTATAGTTCAAAAATAGGCATATTGAATTTAAAACACCATATCACGAAATTGTTTACTTTATAAATCTTCATTTTGAAGAAATAATAAAACTCATATCTCAACTCAACTCTCACCTTAAAATTAATGAATCATAGTTTCTACTAAACTTGACAATTAAGTCTGAACTTGAATGTAATATAACCCAACTTGAATTGAAATTAATTGACCCAAAACTTAAAAGTCTTAAAAAGCTTCATTTTGAACAAACAAATATTTTTAAAAAATTTTAATTGAAAAATCAAACCAATCAAATTTGGACTTAAACTATATCATTAAATTTCAAGCCCAACCCAACCTATTGCCATTCCCAGATTCAACCGTATATACAAACCTCCGTTAATTATTTTATGTTGATAATTATCATTAAATTTCAAGCCCAACCCAACCCATTGCTGTTTGGTTTTTTTTCTTTAGTTTTTGGTTGTCATTTAAAAAAAAAGAAACACTCCGTTATACTTAAAAAGTTACTAGACATGGCCTGCTCGACAGAATTAGCCCAATTGACCACACTTTCTTCACTAAAATAATGTTAGCTCAAACTCAAGCCACATATTTTTGCAGTAACGTCAGGCATCATTGACACGTCCGACTAGACCTCTTGTCATACCTTAGTGTGACTAGCGAATTCAAGAATTTATGCACTTAACAAGGACATGGACTGGATTGGAAAAAAATGAATTCTAGTTATAAGATATCTAATAAAATTGTTGCTGAAATTGCAATCTCATTTAAAAGAAAGATATCAAATTTTTGGAGTTTCTTTTTGTATATTATATGACTGATCCGATTCATAAGGACCATGATTGAGATTTGTTTGATAGTCTTTTTTCGAGGAAGGGGCGAAACGTAATCAGTTAGAATTCGAAATCTTAGTGAAAGACTAGATTTGTTATCTCATGTTTGCTTTTCGTGAAAAAATCCCAATTGAAGTGGAGGAATTCTTCAAACAACAAAGACCTGAATCAACTATTCAGTCAAATGATATCGAGCATCTTTCGCATCTCTTTTCGAGAAAGAAATGGGTTATTCCTTTGCAAAATTATGTTGTCCCTTTTATTCAATTCCTATCATGTGCTATGACCTTTCATCTACAAATGTTATTGGAATAGACCCAATAAAATTTGTGGATGAAAGATCATGACACAGGATAAGAACTGATTAAAAGGGACAGAGGATTTGATCCCCAGTAGAATTTGTAAATGAAAGGTCATGGTATAGAATAGGAACTGATTAAAAGGGACGAAGGACCTGATCCCCTTAACAAGTACTTCCATTCTATGAGATTTCAGGAGTTTAGCACCAAAATGGATCACCATGTATGTTTAGTTGATATTCTAGGCCGAGTTGGTCAATTGAGGAGGCCATGGAAGTAGTAGAAACTATGCCTTTCAAGCCAAAGGCTTCTATCTACAAAACCTTGTCAATATCCTACAAGGTCTATAGGATCTTCTAGGGGAAGATATAGCAAGTTGGGCATTGAGTTTGATCTGTAAGATCCTGCATTCCATTAGCTGCAAGTAGACTTGTATTTGGAAAAAGATTGTTGTCGTTTAGCTCGACTAGTTTTCTGAGGCATTACAAATTCATACTGAATCATAGAATCACTAGGCGCCCTGGGATTCTGGTAGGTATGATGTTGGAGAAGAAACTACCAGGTTGATGAGATTGACAAAGCTGATAAGGCAAAGCTAAACGGAAAAATTAAAAGAAGTACAGGAATGAAGAATGAGAATTGCAAAAGCCAACAAACTTTATGTAGCTAATCAAGTTGAAATTATTCATTGAACAGACCGTGTGATTGCCTTGCAAGTTGAACTCCTATTAAATCTGCAAAACAGGAAGTATAAGATGAAAAAGAAAAAGGACTAATAATAAAGCTACCGATTCAACTGCAGACCCCAGATTTTCTTAAAACAATACCACGAATATCAGTTCTAACACAAACCACGGAAGGATTACGTCGATGTGATAATGTTTTCAATGGGTATTTTTGTTTGATGGGTTTTTGACCTAGAGGAATTAAGAAGCATAGCAATTTCGAATTCAACAATCAAGAAAATAAGGATATGCAAGGTTTGATTTCTACGACACCTCTTGGAAACTCATTCCAAGCAATTCCGATGATCAAAATAAAACTAAGAGAAATGAACAATCAACACGCCATAATTGGAAAACAATTGACAAGTGAAAGATGGTTCGAAAAGTAACAAGAACAAGAGAATAATGTTTCTCTTTAAAGTCGATGGCACTCAAACAATGTGATTTGCTAGTTTTAAAACCCTATAACATAAGTATTTATACCTAGGTCAAATAATAAAAGGTTAGGCTAAAATACATGGAAGCCCAAAATAAACGAAGTTCAAAAATTAAATAAATAGGTCCGATTTGTGGGTCTTCAAGCT
>JANVCL010000007.1:25603969-25618097 GCA_026546855.1 Erythroxylum incrassatum | reverse complement strand
GCTGTGCGACCACCTTTTCCCGTTCACTCGCTAGTGTCAGCCCCCCCCCCCCGGGAAACTGCGCCTCTCCGGTGCCAATAACAACACTGCTACTGTCACTGTACTGTGACGTCGCACCCTAGCATGCTTTCAACTCACGTTGGTTGAAAGACTCAACCAATCCTTACTCACTGGTATTGATCCTATCTGAGTTGATCTTAAAACAAAGATCTGGGTTTTGGGTGAATTTGGGAATTAGGGTTTCAAGACAGAAGGAATTTTGAGAACCAGGGAAGTTATGGTTTTGAGAATCAGGCTTTAATACCATGTTAACAATTTTAACTAATAGTTGTGAGAAAAGCCGTAACCTCTCTGTGTAAGGCTAATAGAATATATATAATAAAGAGTTACAATTATAATAGGAAAGAGTTTCTGTTCATGGGACTACTATATCCCACAATTTACTCTTATCACGTTATCACATCCTTAACACTATCATACCCTTAACAATATTCAAATATGGTTTCCTTCTCAAGAATATTTCATGGTAAAGATGGAAGGGGAAGGTGCAAGAAGAATTATAGGAGCTTTTAGGAAATTTCAACAGAAGACATTATTTGCTACCACACTGATCCAAAAAGAGACATACTAGTATAGGGATAACGCAAAACTGGTTAATAAAAAAGGCTTTATCATTTGCTTAGGCAAGAACATGGACAGGATAGTTTCCATATTCTACAATCCCCTTGAATGAATTCATTCAGAAATTAAGCTTACACATAAAAGGTAAAGACTGTACCTCCTTTCAAATGAGTCTACCATGTATGGAAACTTTGGCTGAATGCCAGTGGCTTTTCTCAACCACCTATTGCCAAGGAGTGCTTTGTCCACAGCATAAAGAAGCTGGATTTCAGCAGCCTTTGAAATGACACTCAATGGTATTCCGGGATTACCCACCTCATCAAGCACTTCTTGAACCTGTTGACAAGTACACCACTATCAGTTTTGCATGGACCTACATTATCTTCCGATTACTGCACAAGTTGTAATGAACAGTTTTCCCTTGGATAAAAGTTCAACTCTTATATCTCTATTTGAAAAATTTTAAGGCAACAATATAATTATTGATACAGTAAACATGATTCATGAATGCATAACGTACTTAGATTGTGAACTACTGGGCAGATGGGGAAATATGAAACCTAAAGCCACATGCATTACAGGACAACATTTTATTCCAAGTCTCTTCACCAAAGCATAACAGTATTAACGGGCTAACAGAACTTGTACCTCTGGTGGCTCCAATAGGCTATCACCCATTTCTTCAATCACTTCTGCTGCTAAGTTGTCATCAATAACATCACGTCGGCGCTGCATGTGCCGTGTTTGGATTAATTGATGGAAATGCTGATCGACAGACTCTTCGAGAATGTTATCTAGCATGCTCTTATCAAAGAAGTATGGAGTATACCTAATCAAAAAAACGAAAAGGAATAAAGGTTATACTAGAAGCATATGGTACCGATATTCCATTAAAACAGAGTTCTCTAGGGGTGAGAAGCATTTCAATACATGAACCAAAAAATTTCACAAGCATAGTCTCCACATGCAGAACACAGTCAATATAAGTGACGAATTACAAGCACATTGAGATATACCACTTAATCCCATCACCAGTAGCTATTGCAATATCCAAATTTTGAGCAGTGAAAACAGGGACACCATCAACCCTCTTCCTTCCACCATTCATTGGGATTGTTTTGAGAAGTTGGTTAGCTGCCTTGACCTGCAAGCACATCGAGATGGAAGAAAAGCAAACGAATATAAGGATTAGTAACTTTAAGAATTTGTCTAACAATTGCATAAGCTGATCATATCTAGTACCTGCTTCTCGTTTGGAACAAACTGAAAAAGATGAGGTTTTTCCTGCAAAACAGAAAAAGTTTAGAATCCATCCACTCCATATCCAAATGTAAAGAGTACCTATATAATCAAGAAAACCATACCTTGAAATGCTCATACGCCAAGTCAAGACGACAAGCACCCACCACGCCACTTGGAATGTTCAGCCGCTTAACATATGTAACTAAATTCATATCCTAAGATCAGAAGACAAGTTCTTTATAACAAGGAAACACCAGGCAACAATGGAAACACACCTGCATCGCCTAAATCCATGAAAAAACGGAACACAGGCCCATTTCTCTCGCTCTTAGTGATTGCCGCAAACATCTTCTTGAGCCACTCAGGTGTTCTACATACAGGAAAAGCACTAGTAAATGCATAAAACCACAGACCACTCATGTCTTTAAGCTAAACAAAACTTCCAAAGACAAGGAAAAACATACAAGCTCTTACCTTTTGGAAATAAAGGGAACATCAAAGTGAGTAGAAACAGCCATGAGACCAGTCCCTGAGAGGTCGCACATACTAAAAACCTGCCCAACAAAAGCTGGTCCACCGCTCTTGTCGCTGGAATTGAGCCCCGCAATCTTGACCGTTGATGGGAATCCCGAGTTGGACTCGGTGGAAGACAGACCCTTCACAGCCGCCGAATTCGACGATACCGAGTCGGGCTGAGCTGACTCGAATCTGGACAAGGTTGATAGGACGCGGGGATAAGGTGTGTCGGCGAATTGAAATGGGATGCATATTTTGGAAGGAGAAGCTTGGGTCGACGAAGAAGTTGAAGTCTTGGGAGTGGAGAAGAGAGAGGCGGCGACGGAGTGGAAGAAGTTGAATGGTTGGGGGTTCCGTTGGCGATGTCGCGGTGGTTCCGGTGGCGGAGTCATGACAATTGGTCCACCGGAGCGAAACGAAGCTAGGCTATATCTGAGGGAAACTAGATTGTCACGTCTTTTTATATTTAATTCTTTATTTATTTACATCGTTATAATATAAGATACTATATTTAGTTCACTAGATTTTATCTGTCTTTTAGTGTCTCCAAATTATTTTTAGCAAGATTCCGTATATATACTTTATTATTATTAAACTTATCAAAATAATTTTTAATATACTATAATTTAGCAATATCTCTATGATATGAATAAATATTTATTATTATTACATAAAAATTTACTATTTTAACATATTTAATAAGTTAATTGTATTATAAGTTGTAATAATTACGTTGAAATATACAAAACTTTGTATTAATTTAATAGTTATAATTCAATTAAATAAATTGATAAAATTTCTCAAAAATATAAATATAGAGGATGTCTATAATTAATAATTTAATAAAAATAAGAGAATGCCCAACCTAAATTATTATATTTTAATAAATAAAAATTAAAAAAAGACTTATTTAACTTTACATGAAAAAATTGAAATCTTTTTTTCACTGCCTATTCTTTTATATTTTAAAATAATTTTTTTAAATTTTAAAAATAATTTTAGTTAATTAATTATTATTAAAAAATACAATAAAATAAACATAACATGAAAATCAAGTGTATGTTAACATGATAATTCAACTTATTTTATTTTAAAATATTAGTTTGAATTAAATTTAATTGATTTGAATCAAAATTAAGAATTAAATTAGCATATCAATAATTTTAATTAAATCGTAATATTTATGTAGCATATACTTCATTATTATTATTTTATTTACGAGTTCGAAGAAAGTTAATGCTTTTGGACGATGCCTTTGACTTTGAATTTTCCAGAGGCTCACAAGTATTTCGTGGAGTCTGCAGCAAAGGATTGTCAAGCTCCTGACTGATCCGATATCCCGTGAGAACTATGAAAAATATGGCCACCCCTGATGGTAGACAGGGGATATGCTAGAAAAATAGCCATATGATTATCATTTAATGTACTTGTATAGTTTTGATTTGATTAAAGAAATAGAGTTGACTTACATATGCTTATTACTTTCTTTAGGTAATTAATTCAAGCCAATTGATGCATAGAGCCAAATGCTCGACTTGGTGATTTTAAAAACCCTTTACATTTGTATCTTCTTTTCGTTAAAGTTTTAATTTTGCTCCCTATATTAGGTTGCTGTGAGCTTCTTTTGATATACACTTTTACTTATTTATTTTTTAATTTACATTATTTTTTTATTGTCACATCTGTATATAAATTTATCAAAAATAGTCTCGTAAAATTACGTACTATCAAACCTTCCCAAACTCCACTTTATTACGAGATTTCGTATCAGATGTGATAATTCAAGCATATTTTGAATTTAGGTCTCACATTCATATCAATATCTACTAGTTCATGAATTTTTTTATAGTTTAATATTTTTTTGGAAAGGTCTTTATACTTTACTTAATGAGGAAACATGCTCTTTCTATTAGTTTTTCTGTCGAAAAATAAAAAATAAATCCTTTTTTGAAGAATGAAATAAATCAACGTTCCTATCTTTTTCTTCCAAGTATGTATTATTGGCCTCTAATGATCTAATAATCATGTTAGAGCAACAACATTAGCTTCCCTTAGCATATGTTCTCCTCATCCAGCTTGCTCAAAGCATGAGGCATCTCATCCCCACATATATCTTCATAAGAGGGGTCAGATACATTGCGACGCTTTTCCAGATTTCCTTCATTCATTCAAATGATCAATTGTGGAATGATCCCGGTTCAATTCATTTCGCCGCTTTGCTCGAACTCTGATGCGTTTCCCCCTGATATAACGATATTCCCATCGGGGAGGCGGATATTTCCTCCACAATTTCTCATACTTGTCCAACATACCCAGCTTCTGGAAGACATTTCCCATCATGTTAACAATTGTAGCATTTGGTCGGATACCAAGCTCCTCCATATCACCAAATATCTTCAAGAGCAATCAGCAAGTCAGGTATAGTGGCACAGGCCTAATGTAGCTACTATCAGCTCAATGCAACAAGAAGCAACTTCAAAATGGAAGTGAAGATCTTAGAGTCTGCATTATTAAAATCAATAACATTCCAATGGCAATTATAGTATTCATAAGACATGAACAAGCACTCATAAGATCTGGACCCAGCTGAAATTCATCAAATGTGCTTGAACTCAAACAACAATTCCACAAATTGTAACTGTTGTTATCTCATGCTTTCTGTACTGCACCAACTAGAAAACGGCACAACAATGAGTTGTACCGTATCGGATCATTACACCAAAATGTATTCATAACTTTGATTGTAACACCTATACCATTTTGGAGAACTAGAGGCTTAATGCTTCATATAGAAAAAGGACAAGAAGTGCATTTAGCATTTGGCAAAGTAAAATAACCAAAAGACGTGCTTCACAATCAACTTTCACTCACACTAAGATGACAGCATCAGATGAAACAACAAATTTTGAGAAGTGTGTTGTTCAATACCTCAAACATCTGGTCATACATTTCCCTTTTATAATAAATGGACACCATCTTGTCAAAAAACTTCTTAGGCATACTTTCCATGTTCTGTCTAAATAACTTGCTCCAAAGCTCTTCAGCTTCATCAAGCCTTCCATCCTCCGCTAAAGCATTCAGTAAGGTGAAATACGTTCCCATTGTTCTTCCCTGACCTTTGCTCAACATCCATTTTGTTACCTGCAATCCCAAATGTCCTAAGAGTTAAAAGAGAATTACTGGGAAACAAGGTTTTAAATTACGGATTGCAAAAGATTGCAACAATTGCAGACGATGTGAGCGTAACTGCAGGAAGTGCAGGTGTAATACAACAAATCGTAATAATGGTCGCAACTGCATGAAGTACGGTCCCAATTACGCCAAATCGCAATAATGGTCCGGGCCGCAACTGCAATTTAAAATCATGCAAGAGAAAAAGAGCTATTTGGGAGCCCCTATACCTGAATGACCCTCTTCCATTCCTCTTCATTCGCAAGCTTCCTAAGTGCTTTCTTCACAGTAACTAAAGGGAATTTCAGATCCCAAGCAATGAATGAATCAAGAGCTCCGTACACTTCCTCTTTTACATTTGACAACCCCTTTACCTACATAATCACAAGAATCATAAGGTTATCACCCCAAAAACACAAAGAAAAAGATTGAAAATCCAATCCTCCTATCTAAACCAACATTTAAAGACTTCGATTATAGAAAAGGAGACTCTTTACACAATCAACAAGCTTTGCTGACTTGGAGATGGTCCCAATCCTATATCTCGATTTCCACACACGAGGATGCCTCGGGTGAGGACTCTGTTGTGTACGTACCTGCAAAAATTATCAGCTGAAAGTTAAGCAAAGCAGGAGAGAGAAGCAGATACAGTTTTAGAACCTTAGATTATAAACTTGATTAGCTAAAATGCTTACGACGAAAGTGCTTCCGTTACGCTTTGAGGAACTTATAGATTCGAATCTACTGGGAATGAATGGCGGAGAGTGTCTTAGAGACAGCATCTTGAAAGATCCCAGAGAAAACCACATATTGAACAAGTTGAGGAGTACACATCGAACAAGTTGAGGAGTACACGGTTTGAATTTTCTGAACAACCAAACAGAAAGTGAATGTTTAGAAGCTGAACAAAGCAACTAATCAAATAAATTATCACCGTAGACTTTTTTTCCTAGCGATTAGTTCCGGCAGGCGATCTTTCTACATAGGTTATTGTTATGTCTTCACTTATCCGCATCGAACCGGTGCGTTTAAGTCAGCAAGGAAAACGGCAAAGCAACTAAAACCAAACGTCGCGTTTTGCAATGAAAGCTCTGATGTTCATCCTATCGTAGCGAATGATAATAGATATGAACGTAGAGTATCCTTTTCGGACCTCATCCGGTCATCTAAGCAAAGCAGAAGGTGTGCTGAGGTAGAGTGGCTCTGCATCACACAGATCTTTCCAAGTGAAGAAAAAGGAGGGAAAAAGAAATGATGATGATGATTGAATCTGCCTCAGCCGTCCGATTCTCAACCGGTGGAAATTTCTGCTCCTCCAGCGTCATACCCTGTAAACTCCCTCCCTCAATTTGAATTTCTGCATATATGTATGAAGAGGCAGACTATTTTCATTCTCATAAACTTCAATTTGAAGTTTCACGCATTTTCTCTGCAACCAAACAGAGAATGAGGTTTGCTTATTATTTGTCATTAGATTGTCGTCATAGCTTGGAGGAAGCTACCGTCGTTCCCTTAACCACTCGCCGGTTTTTCTATCCCGGCGGCTTCGACGTGCCTTGGTATGGATTTACTTTGCATTTTCTTATTTGCTAGAATCTAGATACTTCTTTACCATAACTATGAATTCTTAGTTCTATACTAGTATTGATTATATGTTTTCTTTCGTTTTCTCTCATTTTCCTGCACTCTAGCGGTTAATAGTTTCAAAATGTTTAGTTCTAGATGCTTTTTTTTATCTTATATATAACAAGTAACGCGCGAACGATTTCCATTGTTCTATCGTTTTATCTCACTTTCCTGCATTCTAGTAAATTTAGCATGCGATCGATTATAAGCCTCCTCTCGTTTTCCTGCATTCAAGCGGTTAATAGTTGAAACAGGTTAACGATGGGTACTTGTCGATTTTGAACAGGAAGAAGTCTCGGAGATGTAGCGATAGTTTGTTCTTAAAGCGGAGTAGTCTTATGAAGAATATTCGAGCATCTGCAGAGCACTTGGGCTCAGCCTCGGATCCTTCGAGACCAAAAGGCGGACTTCAATATCATCCGTTTGAGGAGATCTCTAAGTCTACATCAGAAAACAATGGCGAGACTTCACTTGCAGCTGAGGAAACTGCTAGAACAATTGTGGAGGTATCATATAGTTACTTGTTAGTATTCAAGTGGAAAATGGGTTATGTAGTTATGGTTCAGAACTATACATGTTTTCTATAGGTTTGTAGTCAATGGCCTTGGTTGATTATGTTAACATTTAGAACTGTCAATAGGATAATCGAGCTTGAGTTTGTGTCAGTTTGCATACCTAATGGTAGCTGTAGTGATGTATGTGCAGGTGAATAACAAAGCAACGCTAATGTTCACTGGCTTGATCGAAGATGATGTTCATGAGAATATTGTATGGCCAGATTTGCCTTATGTGACTGATGAACAAGGAAGTTAGTATTTGAATTTCATAACTGTCTCGTTAAGTTTTTTACGTCTGGTATGGTAATCCTTTATTTACAAAAATTAAATGTTGATGTGCTTGGATTGGATGTGCTGCAGATATATACTTCCAAGTTAAGAATGATGAAGACATGTTGCAGAGCCTTACGCCTGAAAATAACTTTGTGGTATGGAGATCTCTTCTCACAACAGCCTATGTTTTACTATTTTTCGTTTTTAGAAGTAGGCATGCAATCAATGATATTGGTGCTTGGGACGTTCAAGAGACAGTGGAAGTCAATAATGATCATTTTTGGGTGGAAAAAATAAAATAGCTTTTATATATAGTTACCTTAAGCACTATGATCATTTCTCATTCCCTGAGTTTTATGCATTCTCGTGGTTATTGCTTCTCTTTCTTACTCTGTTTCTGCGGTTCTTTCACTGTCAGCAAGCTATTGTAGGCTTTGATGCAATGGAAATGCTAACTGTGATGGAGGCAATAGGTGATTCGGAAATTGATTTTGGGATTGAAGATGATGATAGCGATGTTGAAGATGATGAAAATGAGGATGAAGATGATGAAGACGATTATGATGAGGTGCATATCTCTTCCTGTCAAATCTTTTCCAAAGGTCTGCCTTATATCACTTTGTTATTTTCCTAGATACTTTCTGTTTAGAATTCTTTTTCTTGCTTGAAGGACTTGGTAGCTGTTGTTGAAGATGAAGATGAGGATGATACTTATGAGGTATTGGGAGACTGGGCAAAGTTGGAGACCATGCGTGCATCTCATCCTATGTATTTTGCCAAAAAACTTGCTGAGGTAATTGTTGATATTTTATGGTATGAATCAATAGAGAATGTGATTGATTTAGTTTGCATTCTAGTGATAAAACGGAGCAGTGCTTGTCCTCAAACAAAGCTTTGAATCTTACTTTTTAGGCCAGTAGGATTAAAGAGGAACAAAATTACAAATTTGAGGATTTTCTAGAAGAGGATGTTTTACTCATCCTCCTGAAATTTCTTCTTTGTTTCTCTCATTTGCTCTAATCGTGTCATCATGACCAGTAGATTTCTTACCAGTTCTGTTTCTCTTCTTGTATATGTCAAGGAGGACATTATTTGATGCTGCTAATATCCTTGGGTAAGTTACTCTTTTTGTATTATATTTATGTTCTGTTTATTGTTGAACAGGTTGCATCAGATGATCCTATAGATTGGATGGAGCAGCGTCCAGCGGGTTTAGCTATCCAGGGCCTCATAAGACCTGCCTTAATTGAAGAACAAAGTGAGATCCGGAAGCATAGGTCTTTTTTTAACCAGTCAAACCATGGTGATGCTGGAAAAAATGAAGGTGGATTAAATGATGTTGGTGCCATCAATGGCCACAAACAAGAGTTAGCATCTGAAAATGGTTCAGTTGGGCCCCAAGAACCAGGGATGGATGAAGTCCCAAGAAAGAGGATTTCACTTTACAAACTAGAGACCATAAAAATTCAATTGGTTTCAGCTCATGGACAGGATGTATGCTCACGAAAGTCCTTTCTTGTCTTTGCTTGCCAGCTTTTTGTTGTGAATTAGTGTATATAGGAAAAGACTTTACTTCTTATTTACGTTTACTCTGACCTATATGTTACAAACATAAAGTAGTTGATTTGAAGTATCTCATTTCTGAATTGAGTTTATCAGTACATGGACTAAGAAGCATGATGTTTTTATCACCATCTTTTCTCTTCACATGATGTGATGTTTCGTATGGGAATAACCAACTTCTATAATTAGGCAGTTGCGGTCAAACATTACTGAAGCTGAAACATGCTCTTGAACTTTATTTACAAGATGTGCATTCTTTAAGTAACTACAAACTTTGCTTTACTTTGCAGACTACAGTTGAAGTGGAAGATTTTAGAAGAGCTCAACCTGATATTGTTGCACTTACAGCATCCAAAATCATGTCTCATCTAAAAGCTGGTGGAGATGAGGTGACTCAGGCCTTGAAATCTCTATGTTGGAGACTTAAGGGGATTCAAGTTGAGGTAACCTCAACATTTTGGGTATTTAAAATCATTTATTACTGTGTCAAACCATCTCTACGAACTTATTTACTTACATTAAGTTCATAATGTGTTAAAACCATATGTAACCAATCTTTAGTAGGTTTAAGCTAAAAGCTGCATATCAATTTAAGCTTTCAGAGCCCTTTCATAAGTCAATATTTGGTTCATGTTTCAGCACGACGTATATTATCCAAACACGAAAAGCATATGATGTTTTCCATATATTGGGTTCTTTTTCATATAAACGTGTAGCAGAAACTTGGTATGATTTAGATCTATCCCTGCTTTTCAAGTAGTTTCATTGGTCATCTTTTTAACTCTCCCATTTATTGCAGGAGGCTGCGGTTATTGGCATAGATTCCCTTGGTTTTGATTTGCGGGTTTGTTCAGGAACGCAGATTCAAACATTGCGATTTTCATTCAACTCGCGGGTACGTCAATTGTTCCTACACCATCTGTATCTATTTGTTTCCAGAACAAAAAAGTGGGTAATTAATCACTATGATCTATCTTTTAAGATGTGGTCTGGAGTTTTGTACTCAAAAAGTTGTGAGCTCATTGCCATTTTCGTTGGGTATAATACACGTAACACTGGCTGTACCATTAGTGCACGGGAAATTTCAGTAAATACTGCGTCTTCAATTAGTGTTTCGGCTAGACCAATATGATCCCCTTTCTCGAGTCTCTTCGTAGTATTTACCATAGCTTTTAGAGTTAGTTGAATAAGAACTTAAATTACTGATGATTAGACTTTGTTCAACCGTATACACAGGCCACATCAGAACACGACGCGAGGAGGCTACTTAACGATTTGTTATTCCCGACGATCCACCAAAGGATGCCAAAAAGGAAACAAGCTCATCAAAATGAGCTATAACATTATCAAATTATATCTGCAATTTAATTTGTACCGGTGTGTTGCACAGCCACTAGTGTCCGGAAACGGATGCGGAGGCATGAAAAGCTCCATGCGGTTTGTCATATGTATTTGTTCAAAATTTAGTAATGGTCGTTAAAATCAGTTCCTTCTCAGCCAAATTCTTTCTCTATGGCTAATTATTTTATTTATGCTCTTAATCAAATCCAGGTGAAAGCAATTTGTGCAAGGTAAGCCCTGTGACAAGTTAAAAGTATTGTTTTTTTCCATACAACTCATAAATTACCGAGCATCTGTGGAACTCCAACAGGATAAAGTGCCCAAGGAAGATAGAACGTTGCCCCATCAAATTAAGAAAGAAAGCAGACCCAGCTAGCAACCAACATCTAAAGGTACGCAATTTTAGTTCCAGAGGGAAATTACTAAGAATCACCACCAAGTGCCAAAACTATATAGGAGATATTAACTGATTATTATTTAGGATTAATTATATTACAGCTCTATGATTTAACCTTTTTTATCTTAATTCTTTTTTTAAAAAAAAATATCATTCAAGTATTATTTAATTATTATGTAAATATTTTCATTTTTTGTTCATTTATACTTCAAAATTGTAATATTAGACGGTTTAATGTTATGTCATTTCAAGTTAAAAATATAGATGAAAGATTAACAAAATATATCATAATAAGTTGTGTGATAAAAATAGTAAGTAATAGAAGAAAAGTGCAAAACTCGTAAACTTTATATTTATTCCTATTATTCATCTTACAATTTGTTATTCTTCACGCAAGTCTCATAGACCAACTGTGCCGTGAGCATATCCACAGCCGCAGAGCCAACACTCTTAAATACCGTTATTTCTTCAGAACTCATTCTCCCAACTTGCTCACCTTTGATCAATCCCACAAGATATCCAACATTAACTTTGCTAATGACTCCTCTCTTAAAAGCACCCACTATCTCCCCTGCCTCCTCTAGTGCCGCCTCATTGTCCACAAACACTCTGCCTCTTCTTACAGCCTCATCATCACATTCCTTCATTGTCTCCTTAAACGATCCCACCAAATCCAGATGTGCTCCTGGCTTCAGCTTTTCACCCATAACCAGAGGCACCGTAGCATTAGTTGCACAACTTACAATATCACCCAATCCCACGATTTCATCCAAATACTCGTTACTCTCAAAACAAACCCCTTCACTTTCGATATCTCCTTTCCTCAGTTTTTCCACTAATTCCTTTGCTTTCTTCATCGTCCGGTTCCAAATTATTACCTTTCGCAAACTTGGCCTTGCTGAAATATGGGCTTTGATGAGATGAGGTGCCAAAGCTCCAGCACCAACCATCACTAGGACCTCGCTATCTTCCCTAGCCAAGATCTTTGATGCTAACCCAGAGACACAAGCGGTCCTGTAAAGAGTTAATGTAGTGCCATCCATAGAAGCTAGAGTTTGACCATTTGTTGAGCTAAAAAGCACGTAGCTTCCATGAATTCCCGGTAGGTTTAGCGATGTGTTTTGAGGGAAGTAAGTGACAAGTTTTACACCTATATAAGGTAGGGAAGGGGAAGCGGACCAAGAAGGCATTAGGAGAAGTGAGGAAGATGGCGAAACGGCATGACTTTGGCGGAGAGGTGTGTGGAGTGTTGGAGAGAGAGAGGGTAGAAAATTGTGAAAGTGCTGGATTAGGATTCGGTGTGAGAGGATGGTGTGTATAGTTTCAGTGGTGATGAAGATAGGAGATGTGGCGGAGGAGACGGTGGTGGTGTCGTTACTGGCAGCCAGTTTCGATACAGAATCCATTAGGTTATGAAAGTTGCGGTAGAGGAGCGAAGCAAAATCGTCGAAGTTATCGGGAGGAGACCAAGACTTTCTGGATATTGATTGGTCTTTGTCGTGAAATGATATTAAAAGAAGTCAGCTGATAGCTTTCGATATTCATTAGTAACTATTCGTTCTAATTTAGTTTATATTAATCATAATAATGATCACATTTAGGTTACATAAATTATAATAATAATCACATGATTATCAAATTCTTTTCATATTAAATTTAAATTTAGAATTAATACGTTGACTATTTTTATTTTCTCTTTTAAAAATTATAATTCCATATTTTTTATTTTAAGCCCTATATTTTGAAAACTATTACATAATATTTTGTTCTTATATTTTATTTTTATTTAAAATATCACATATTATTTATGAATAAATACAGATTAGCAAGATATAAAATAAAATTTTAAAGATTAATTTTATGAATTAATTAAGTAAATATATTTTATAATAATTATTAGTAAAAAATTGTTACATTCTATTCAAATAAGTAATTTAATATGTAAAAATTATTAATAAATCAATATTTATTTTAATTATTAAAACTAAGAAAAAGGATGCACGTAACCTTAAATTTTGTTTGAGGTTAGACATTGGGTTGCTGACGTTATTGGGTCCTTGATTTCATTGAGCCCAAATCAGAAGATTTACATGGTAGAATTTAAGTTCAGCGATGACTGACTGCGAGTATGTTTCGTTTGTGAGCAATTCATGCTAGAAGAGTTCATGACTCGTAAGGTAAACATGAAGCGAAGTTTTGTCTTGGATTGGATTTGAAATAAACTTGATCATGGTTGAAAATAGACGAGTTTCCACCAAACAATTCTTTTTAATCCGATCTGACGTGAGCTCATTTAAACTCACCAATTGGTGGATTTGGGTTGGGCTTCATATTTTGGATAATCATCTTAGAATGTTAAGTGATTAGTTTTGATAGGTAATCAAATTTAAGAAAATGGTCGACTATTTGTAAAAGTAACAATTTTATTTTAATTAAGAAAGAAGTAATTATTGTTATAAAAGTAAATTAATTCAATTTAGGTAGTGTTTGTTTCCATTTTTATTTTTAGTTTTCTGTTTTTGATTTTAAATTCAATAAAATTTTTTGTTTGTTTGAATTTTTAGTTTTAGTTTTTTATTTTATTTTCTTCCGGTTGTCAAAAATTATGAAAAGTATGAAAGTAGTTTTTGTTTTTGATTTACTATCATTTAAATATATACTATTTAATTTTAATAAAAATTATGAATAATTTAATTCAACATTATATATTCAATAAGTTAAAAGTAATTATCAATAAAATTATGAATAATTTAATTTTTATAATTAAATTATATATAATTAAATTTAAAATATATAAATATTCAAATAAAATTTGATTTAA
>JANVCL010000007.1:25593786-25603869 GCA_026546855.1 Erythroxylum incrassatum | reverse complement strand
TTTTATAATTAAATTATATATAATTAAATTTAAAATATATAAATATTCAAATAAAATTTGATTTAATAATTAAAATATATTTCAAAAAAATTTAATTTATAAATAAAATTTTAATTTATAAATTATTTATTTTATTAAAATAACATAATTTTATTAATAATTTATAACTAAAATAAATTGTAACTAAATATTCATTTTGAGTAATTTTCAGATTAGTAAAAAGTATTTTTTAATACTAAACTAACCATGGACTGCTCTTTTTAAACATGAAAATTGTCTTCAGAGTAATAAAATTGAGATATTATAATTTGTTATCATGTCGATAAGAATTTACTCTAGCTTTTGAAACATTTATCTTGAAGATAACGTTTAAAAATATTGGGTTAAGAATAATTGTGAAAATGAATATTTTTGTTGATAGAGATATTGAAAATTTTAGGATAAACTTAAGCCTTAGAACTTTAGTTCCTTTTTCATGAAAAGCCTTTTTTTAAAAATTAGTTTTAACTTTTTAAGATAGGACAATTTGGCAATTAGGGTAAGCTACAATGCTTCCATGATTGTTGTGTTTGATTTTAATTTGGTTTTTAGTTTTTAGTTTTATTTTCAAATTTAGTAAAAATTTACTATTTTGAATTTTAGTTTCCTAAAATTTTTAAAAATTTTATAAAAACTATAAAATTAATTTTTGTTTTCATTTTTATTATGATATATCATCGATTAAATATATTATTTAACTATTTAATAATAATTAGTAATAAGAGCAATTAATATAACTAAATTATTGATAGCATTCTAATTTTGCAAATAAAAATTTTAATTCAAAATTAGTTTTAGCAATTAAAATAAATAAATATTTATAAATAAAATATACTTATTAAATTATTTATTTGAATAAAATGTAATAAAATTTTTACTAGTAATTATTAATAAATATTATATAAAATATGTTTACTTAACCTTTCTATTTTCAACATTTGCTTTTGACTTATGCAATCTTAAAAAACTCGTAAAATATAATTTTTGAAACCTAATTTTGTTTTATAATCAACTTATCAAATTTTTATTCGACAATATAAATTCAATCATTATAGGTATTTACTAAATGATAAAAATTTTATTGTTCTAGGATTCTAAAACTCTTAGTTTATTTTAAATAATTATATTTTAAAAATAGTATTGGAAATAGAAATCCAAATCTAGTTTAAGTAAAAATAAACTCTAAAATTTTTTATTTTCAATTAACCAATAAAATAAATTTTATTTCAATTTATTCAACTACAATATAGGAATTTAAATAAAAGCTAAAATAATATAATATAATACTACAATGTTACTCTAATTACTTTTCAATATAAAAAACATATAACTAACGTAATACTGGAAATATTATAAATTATTTTAATTCATATTCAAATATTAATTCAATAAGTTTTTAATACAAATTTTTAAGTGTTTATATTAACAGTAACAATTTCATTCCACTTGACATAGATTATTTCTTCAAGAAAGTACAAATAAAGATCAGAATTAAGATTTTAAATTAAAAACTGTAACAATCATCCCTCAATAAAAAAAGATTCTGTAAATGCAGTATAAAAAAGCCTATGATATTACTCACAAAAATAACTTTAAGTTGCATCTTTTATTTTGCAATTACTTTTAAACATTATAAATGTCCAAAACATGTGAATTTGGATGTGAATAAGTTCCATTAATGCTAATTTTCAAACGTTTTTATTTCTTAGTTCAACCTATTTACTTATATTTCTAATAAAGAAGTGTATAATTAAATTTAAGTTTTCAAAATTTTCCTGATTTTACAATTTGTACTTTTCACAGCCTAACTTATTATCAAATTTTTATTTAATTTTAACAAAGTATTTTAATATTATCATATTTTCTTTTTATTAACCAATTTTTATTTTATTTTAGCTAATGTAAATTTAATTAATTTTTAAGCAATGTTTTTTTAACATTTTACAAATTGAAATTTTATTTGGCCGATGTATCAAAAAATTTCAAATTGATTCAAAAAAATCAAAAGTAATCATTAATGTGCTAAAATAAAATTCTATGTAACATTTCAATTTTTTTTTTGTAATATGTCAACTCATTATTTTTGCTCCATGTCAAATTATTTAGGCTGAACTAATAACCACCTTAGTTAACAATAATCAAACATTATTGCTTCCAATTAACAATAACATAAGTAATCAATCTAATTGACTATCTACTATTTTGACTATAATTAAGTAAATTGTATGTAGAAAAATATTTTTATATATAATAAATTATGATTGTTTATTGTAAATTAATTTTGTATTATAAATATTTTCAATATAATTATATTAAACATTAAAAAAACTGTGGCTATGTATGCTGTTTAAAATTTTATATGCTATTTCTTTATTTCGAAAATTGTGAGAACCTGGATAAGAAAATCGCAAACAAAATCCGAAGCTTAGAAATATGTGTTACTCTACAATTTTGTTAAGATCACAAGGGTCCTTATTTCAGCGTATTTTGCAACTTAGGTCGGACTGGTGCAACTAATTGAAATGTGTAGACCTTTCAATTTTTATATTGATTAACTTTACCTTAAGTCCATCTCCCCAATAGATGATGAAACGCCGCGGTGATTTAACTACAGGGACAACTATCAAATCTATTGACCCTATTAAATAACTGAGATGCATTAACTACTAACTACAGAGAAAACTATCAAATCTATTGATCCTATTAGTATTAAGTAAATGAGACGTGATTGCACCGACTATTGACTCTCCTAAGAGGGAGATTGTCTGTTACCCATTGTCTGTTGTCTGTTACCTCGACGTTGTGTCTTCTGTGCCCAAATAATCCTACCTATCTAATTTATTATGATGAATGACTGAGATAAGTTAGGCGACACGGAGGTAGAAGAACAGAAGATCCCCTCTTATTTTCTATACAAGGCAGTGGATTCTAGAAGCTAAACACAAATTTTGGAAGAACTCACCGTGCGATTGCAACTTTCGTGAGAGTAAATAGGTCCATTGGTCACTGGCTATCTTCATCGGTTCAAGGTCCAGCATCTCTCTTCGATCGCAAACTGAAAATATTGGACGTTTGTCACCGAAATTAATAGATTTTGAACTCTGACCGAAGGGAGACGGAGAAGAAAGCTGGAATTCTAAAGTCCCTTTAGTCAATAAACTTTAGTTGGACTGCATCAGTTCAGTCTGGCATGTAGTCATTTCAACAGCATTCCACCAGTCATCTTCGTCGTTAATATTCTGCTAAAATGAATTGCCACTGAATAATCCATGTCCAATACAGTATGCCAAAAAAACAAAAAAAGGTCATGAAGCTACATCAGTTACAATGAAATGTGCTCTATAATTTCCACTTAACTAAACACGTCCTTCTTCTGTTTAAGCAAGAAAAGAGATGTAAAGAAATACATGTGAGGTTACATAGCCTTTCTGTTTTCGCTTTCTTGACGTGGGAACTGGTAATGAGGTGAGCTAAATTGGGATACGTCGAAAAAGTGCTGGGTATGGCTGAGCATCCTAAAGCCTGCCCCAGAAATTTTTTTAATGAAATTTAGAATAACCCGTTAATTTTGGCTTTCTATGTGTTCAAATTCAAAAGAAAATTGTGAAGTTTAAGGATGAACTCAAAATTAAATCAAAGTCAAAATTGTTAAACCGTAGAAAAGCTGAATAATATATAAAATTAAGGCAAATTTTACTGACCATATCGTCAAATGTCAAAGCTTTCTGCTGGGTTTCAATAGCATCAGCAACTTTTGAGGCCTCAAGCCACCAAGTATCTTTACCAAAGCTGTGGATGCCATGCGCATGACTATCGTTCTTAACAAATTCATAGTCAAGGTTGTCATTAGCCAACTCCATTTCATGCATAACACGTAATTGCTCCGAGTTGTAGAAAAATGAAACATCAGGTATCGTACTGGTCGGTATGGGTCGTGAGGGTGATCTGTAACCTGAGGCAATCAGAACACCAGTCTCAAAGTGATGATTTATACATCAAAGGAAATGCGAACACCAAACAAAACAAAAAAAAGGATAGAGAGAGAGAGAGAAGCAGCGCAGCACCTCGGCAATCTGGATCATAACATTTCTGATAAAAAACTGCACTTCTGAGATCGACTACATACATAACTGAACAAGAAAAGGAAAAAATATGAGGGCATGAACATGTCTCTCTGTACAAAGTAATAATGAAAATTTCATAAATAAAGCAACCTAAGATTTGGTAAAAAAATCAATTTCCATGTATTAGCTTCTACATAATTTAGCATTCATGTCCCAAGGGATATATAAATGAGTTAAATATAATAGAATTTAATTTTTATTTTAAAAATTATTGATTATCTCTTAATAATAATTATCACATAATCATATTCATTTTTATATATTTTCCGTAAAATTAAGTAATATTAAAATTTTTAAATTTGAATACAATATCGTTTTAAAAGTTTTTAATAGACAGAAAATTTTAAAAAATGTTGGAGATGGCGAAGTTTAAACAAATTGATAAACTAAGTCCCTAAGTAAAATTTTTAATTAACTTTATTAACCTAAATAAATTTGAGACCACTAATTTCAACACCCATGGAACACGATGGAAGATTCTGTACCGTTATTGCTCTTATGCTCTCTTCCAATTCTTTCACAATATCTGTTTTTTGACATGCTGTAGACCATCAAGCTATACTCCGAGAACCAATACCAGCTTCGAACTTTCCCTGAATATTGCAACAAAAGGCCGAGTAAAAATCGACATACATATTGCATGAAGGAAAGATCTCTAGTAGCTAAACATCATTTGCAGCGGTGTTAGAAGTACTAGTACCAAGGACTGCCTTTTGAATTGTACAATCATTTTTCTCAATTTAACCAAGGAATAATTTAACATTTCTTCATTTTGATTCTTAAATTATCATACCCCTGTTTACTATCAGCTCATCTTGCATCAAATGTCTTAACCTATCCACTCTGTTCCCTTTTCAGTCAAATAACTACAGGAGAATATGTACAACTGAGAATAACAAAAAACCTCAATGAAATCAAATGAGATTGGTTTGAAACAGTTAAAGTTAGATCTGACACCCTAATTCCAAAACCTAAACTCAATTTCAAAAAAAGAATTTGTCAAGTTAAAAGCTTTTATCCTGCTCAATTAAACATAAATATTAAAACTCAAGCTCCAATTTAAACTCGTCAAACTTAGTTTAATTTATTAATTTCGAGTCCAACTCAAGATTCAAGTTAATGTTAAGATTGTCAAATTTAAGCATAAGCTCAATTCAACCAGAATAGGATTTAAATTCAATCCAACAACATTTAATCAATTGGCTCTAATTTCTCATATATGAAAGCAGCTTAACTCGAATGACATATTAAACTCTGGATGAATTGAAAATGGAATCACCTGATACACTTCCAACAGATGCAATGGATTCTATGAAGTTGTCCAACGCGGGAAATGGTGACTTCCCTATCTTGTATGCTATTGAAGCATCACTTGCGCAACTATTAAGTGATGAATCTTGGGTACGGCATCTGAAATTATTATTTACCTACATTCATATTCCCATTGAAAAAGTAATCAAATTTCACACCGAGCCTCTTCCTTCCATACAAACACAGTATATCTTGACCTGACAATACACCATCAACTAATTTTGAATTCATAAAGGATGAAGCATTTTGAAGCATAATTCATAAGATTTCTCATGAAGAGATTACAACCTACCTCCGTGTCAAACTGAAGGGTCCTCACACAATCTAAGTCCATTCTGCAGACAAGAAGCTTCTCACAATCAGTATCCATGTTGCAGATCAAGGACGCCATGAACATGTCTTCTTCACACTATTTTTGAACGAGGACTGTCAGTGTTGCACAATGAGGATAAAAGGATTGTATTACTTGCTAAAGTTTCACGAACCCATCAATTCCGTTGTTTTGTACAAGTACCATGGTTCAACTACAAGTTGGGGTGGCACCGTTTATCTTATCACCATACATACAAACAAGCAAAATAAGGGGAAAAAAATTATGTGGCCAATAACCTAATGAAATAATCCCAGCTATTGGGGAGAAGTACTTGAGAATATGTATAACTGAACAGGAAATCAGTTACAATTAAGGCTCAATTAAAACTTGAATTATTTAATGCCAGCCACTGTAGTAGCTTACCATGCTCTTACATTTAAAGCGCCCGGTAGGAAGGAGGACAGAAGTCTTTCCGGCCTTTGATGAAAGGGCTAAGCGGAAGCAACGATTTCTAGAATAAACGGCATTGTCTATGAAAAGTTGGCCTGAAGATTCCAAAGAGCTCGAATCTTTTGCTGCGAACAACTTCTCAAACCTACCCTCTCTTCCAGTTAAAATCCGAGAACATATCTGGGAATACATCATTGCATAAACTACTAAGTGGAGTAGATTCTAATCATTAACCTCACCAATCATGGGAAATTCTCAAGTCATTTCCAATTTTCAACTAGGAATCAGCTGGAAAAATTACAACTAGAACCGAATGGTAAATATCTTATTGACTAAGTTAAATCAGTTATCATTTTTGGTCACTAAGAGTACCTCGGAAACAAATGCACCTGCATGTGAGTTGTCCTTAAAAGCAGTCTTAGGCAGTCGAATGATCAGGTGACGTGAGAACTTTTCTGGACAGTTACATTGGGAGAAAATAATCAGCGAGAAATCAACAAAGGAAAACCACGATGCATCTCATGTTTGTGCAGAAAACCATGGGAATTCTGGGAAGCGTAAATGGGATATTAAATCCACGTACCCAGAAAAGGGAACCTAGGAAAGGACAATATCCATCTGATAGATGTCATACCTTCCGTAGATGAATCGAGTTCCACGACCCAATCCTGATTTCCTAGTATAGAATACTTTTCATGCAATGCTTCTAGAACAACTGAAATCAAGAGATCAACCATTTCATCTCCATCTTTTCCGACATTCTCTTTCTTGCTGAACTCCAAATCGAAATACAGATGGCATGGTAAACCCTGAAGACAACACATCAAACTGGAAGAAATCAGTACATTACCTTTTCACTACAAAGTCAAGAACCTCATGCCAAAAATTTTAAATTTGCTCTCAGAGAAACTAAATTTCGGAAAGTGTAGCCAATGCGAATACAAAAACGTAGTTTCAAGGATTTTATATGTGCATTAAATAATCCTGCATGAGTGCAGTTTCTATGTTGCTGGTAATGAAGAGCCAGAGTTTGTCACCTCCTGAATCACTTCATAATGATGGCGATACTTAGAATCCATATTTTTGTACCTGAAATTTAGAAAATTAGTACGATTAGAGACCATAAAAAGATAATTTAATTTATTGAATAATAACAAAAGAAAATGAAAGGAGAAAACCTCATCCAGAATTCCTTGTACGTAGAAACAAGGAACCTTCTTGTGCCGTTGTGGTGGTCTTGATAACTGAATACACGTAACTGCTCATGTTCTTTGGCAAAATTCATTGCTTCATGTTGTCGTGGGAATGTAGCCCAAACTTCCTTCCTGAGAAAATCAAATTCATAGATAACCGAGTTCAAGTACCATAGAGATCAAAATAGTTGAAGGATTCCTAAAAGCAACTGTTTCATACAATTGAACTAAAAAAGAAGATGGTTCTAGAATTAGAAAAGCACCTTGAGTTTGACCGTTGTTCATTCGCAAGATCGATACGTATTTCACGCAGCAACCGCAACAAACTGATTGGCCTCTTTGGAGGCACACCGTGTGGAGAACCATAAAAGACCACTGGAGATATCTTCCTTCCATAGCCAGTTCTGTTTACTATGTTCGATGCTGAACCAAGCTGTAACAGTAATGACAGCATATTCATTATAGAAGGTGATAAAACCTTACATTACAAATTGACATCTGATTTGAACGAATGCATATCAATATAAGTAATGTTTTAAATCATAAAGAAAATAAGTTAATAGGTTAATAAAAGAAGAATCACAGATACGAACTTTTTCCGACGAAGAAGGTCCATCTGGTGTATTCAACATTTGTTGCCTCTCTGATCCTGGAGATGGAGTGTTTGAAGATTCTAATACTTTGATTTTCTCATTCCTTTGCTCTAATTTGTTTTTGCTTCTCTTTCTCTCTCTCAGAGCAGATTCTAATCAAAAATTACGAGTCAAAAATTGCATAAAACTGCTAATCGAACAACGCATATAACTAGACATAGATTAAAGGACGGAAACAGCGTAAAGATCTAATAATGTAGAGTAAATTAAACAATCAAATGAAGCAAGCACATAAAGAGATAGATCAAGCAAAATTTTCAGCTATCATATTAAGCTACATAAGTTGAGAGTCAACAAAGAATCTATCAACAGATTTATCATTAATATTTAAAAATGAAATGCAACATTACCAAGTCACTATGATATGACTACATAAATCACAAGTGAAACGATGCAAAATAACGGAAATGAATTAAAGTTCATGTCCTTTCTCCCTCTGTAACATTCTTTCCTTTCCCTCCCTCTGTTTTCTCGCCTCGCAAACACGTATGTTAGGAATCGAGATCACTCTTTTTCTTTCACTTTACTCAGGTTTCTCGCTGCCAAACAAGTGCATTAAGAATCGAGAAACTTACCAGGAGGAGAGATCCCGCATTTGAAGCATTCGAACAACCGATCGACGTCGTCCTTCGCGCTTGATGACATTCTCTCTGGAATTCGAACTTATCCGGTTTACCAAATTGGTGTGTGTTTGGGTACTTCTTTTCCTTTATTCCTTCTAGACTCTGGACCTGAACAAGCGGGAATTCAATTTATGAAAGACTAGTGGCGGTTTTATATGAAAAATAGATTCCCCCGAATTCAACTTCAAGTCCTCCAATTTCAAATATTTTGCTACTTGAGTCTCATTTTTTTAATAATTTTTTATAACCACGTAATATTAAAAAGTATAACCGTTTGGTTGAGTTTTTATCAGTGGAATTTTTATCAATGAAGCTTTTTTCAGTATAGCTTTTCTAAGAAGAGCTTTTTTTAAAAAACCAGTTAATTGTTTAGCTGTCAATTAAAAAAATAATTTTTTCAAAAGAGCTTCGTACAGTAAACTGCTTGGCAACATAAAAATAAAAAGCACTTTTTTATTAATTGTAACTATATTTTATTTTATAATAAAATTACTTATGCTAAATAATATTTAAAGTATAATAAACAATATGTAAAATATAATATATTATATTTACGATTACCTAATTCTTATATAATTATCTTGTAGAAAATTTTAGATAATCATTTTGTAGAAAATAATTTAAAAAGATGTCTCATTTTTTTAGGAAATAAAATTAATATAAAAAATAAATATTAAAACATATAAAAAGTTAAATAGTATTATAATCTTAAAATAAATATTACTAGTTAAATATAATCCCAAAACATTGTCTCTTCTAGGGTTGAGTTCAAATATAAATGTTGGAATTTATGGGAAGTCCAAATACTTGTAAACATTACTTAAAATTTTGATTAAGCTAACGTTTGGAAACATACACACGAGGCCTTGGTCCGCAAAGACAATGTAATTTAGACGAAAGCAAAGCTTTCTATCCAATAAGTTTGAAGAGTAAGGAAATCCATGCTCGAATTGATGGAATGAAAGGGTGTTGTGGAGAGAAGTTAAGAAAATCAAGCGCCAAAGCTCTGAAGGATGTACGATCTATATAATCAAACAAAGATTTACTAATTATGCATGCAACCTTACTGGTATCCTTGTGTCCCACAAGCACTGAAACACTCACATTCTAACTCAAAAGGAATTCTGCACCTAAGCTCAAGAGGTAAAGTCATCTTATATTCATCACCTTCGAGGTGATATTTAAGCCTGTCACAAGTTCCAGCAGGTGGGATTTTAATTCCTGCCTCCAAGACTGGGCCAGGAACCACCTCTGAGAATATCAATTTATCATCACTCCAAATGTCGATGAAGAATTCCAAAACATCAAGGGTAAAAGTCTGGGAGGAAGCAGACTTTGCTGATTCTTGCGTTTATAGAAAGTTTTATAGAGCTTGCG
>JANVCL010000007.1:25565057-25575819 GCA_026546855.1 Erythroxylum incrassatum | reverse complement strand
CTACATGCACTCTATTTTGAATCACGCTAATTTAAGATTAATAAACTTATTTTTGACAAGATTAATAAACTTAGATATAATGCACCATCATTAATTAATTGTTTATTTATTTTCTTTTCTTAGTTACGGAAAAAACTAATTTTTTAATTTAACAAATATAATGTACAAAATAAAAATTATTCTATAAATTAATAAATATTAATTTATCGTTAAATTAATAAAATATTTATTTATCGATAAATTAATAACCCCATATAAAATAATAATTTTTCAAGTCCCAAAATATTCATTTATAGAGGTTTTACTGTAATCTCTTAACACTCAAAAAACATAATGGCGTGCAACTAACTACCTTACCAACAAACTCCTCTCCTAAGTTCGACAAGACACTGGTAACCGGTATCCGTCCAGAAGTTATGCATAATCAGAATAAGCTACAAATCTGCAACATGTCAACATATGCCTACATAACACGAGCTAGACCATATTCCAATCAAGTATAGTAACAAGACATCATCAAAAACTTGTTAATCTAAATTGCAGTTGGAAAGCCTGTTGTGCCCTTGAATATGTGTCCATCCATGAGGTCTCATTCGTGAGGAAAGGTAGAGGAATGCATTGAATTGAATTTGTCCCCCCCCATCTGAAAACAATCTGCATCACAATTTTAGTGCAAAATAGAACTAATTACCTCTCTATGTGTTTAGGCTGAGATGCTCCAGAACTTGGAAGATTATCCTGGCTTGTAAGCTCTCCACCTCCATAGCTACATCCTTGAATGTTCTTGAATTCCTTTTGGTCCAAATGTGGTAAACTGTTGTGGATAAAAGAATAGGAAAGATGGAATTCTGTGGAGGTGTTTGGTGAGACCAAGTTAGGATAGAAGGAAGGCTTGAAGAGATAGGAATGGAGATTTGGAAGTGGTTGAGGCAATGTTTCCATACAGAATTAGAGAAAGGGCAGTTAAAAAACATATGTTCATTGGATTCCATGTCCGAAATACAAAGGAAACAATGGTTGAGAGTATATAAAAAGTGAAGTTTATCCCTTGTTTGAAGTTTTGTGAGGACGACTAACCAAAGAATGAATGAACACCTTGGGCTGTTATGCTTGAACCAAACCTGGTTATACCAAGGTATTTGTTAGGCTAGGGGTCTCAAGAGTTTATAAGCTGGACCATTGGTGTAAGTTTTTGAAGAACTGGGAAGCCATTCCAAATAATCCGGAGAACTATTCGGTTGGTATTGAACGGGTTCAAAATCAGCAATGAGCTCCATAGGAAAATCCTGCCACCTCCACACATTATTACTGATAATATCATAAACCTTTGCTGACATAGGTAAGTCCGACCTATTTATCTCTCTAGGTGATAAGAAGTTCCTTAGGATTTCCCTCGGATGCCAAAGATCTTGCCATAAGAGAGTGGACTGCCCATTACCTATCCTAAATCTGAATTGATTCCCTAATTTTTTCCCTCACACTTAAGATTTTCCTCCAACTCCAAGAACTAATATTGGTAGGTTGTGCACTCCAAAAAATTTGACGTCTCAAAATGATCGTATGTACCCATTTAACCCGCATGGCCTCTCTATCATAAAATAGGGACCAAATCCTCTTTCCTAACAAAACAAGGTTCCAGGTTGGCAAGTGCTTAATCCTTATCCCCCTTCCTTTTTTGATTTAGTAAGGTCGCTCCATTTAACTTTGGAATGATAGTGACTATCCACCCTCCCAGCCTATAGAAAATTCCTGAGTTTAGCTTCTAGTTCCTTGAGGACAGAATAAGGAAGAATAAAGTGTCAAGCCCAATACACTTAGAATTAAGAAAGAATAGAACTCACTAGATGTAGTCTACTCGCATATGAAAGGTTTTTATGGGTCCATTTATTAACTCTCACATCAATCTTACCCAATAAGGGTAAACACTCTCTCCTTGATAACCTACCTATAATAAGGAGAACACCTAGATACTTTATGTGTAGGGATCCTTTCTTAAGGCCAGACATTTGTTCCAGTTGGTATGTCAAGTGATCCATGTCACAAGAAAGGAAGAACTGACTTTTGAAAGGATTCATATCCATTTCTGAACAACGAGAGAAAGAGTTTAGACACATGAGCAATATTTGAGCTAAACTGATGTCAACATGACAGAACATCAGTAAGTCATCCACAAACAGGAGATGGGTGAGTTTAAGAGTTTTACATCTCCAGTGGTATTTGAAGGGAGGATTTCTAGCTATGCAATTATTCATGCTCCTAAAACAAACTTCCATACAAATAATAAAGAGGAAAGGGGATAAAGGGTCTCCTTGTCTAAGCCCAGATTTTCCTTTGAAGAAATTGGAAAGTGATCCATTGATCAAAATGGAGTACGAAGGGGAAAAAATGCACTCTTGGATCCAAGCTATGAACTTAGAAGGAAGGCCTATAACTTCTAAAGAATTAATGAGGAAATCCCATTGGATGGAGTCATGGGCTTTTTGGAGGTCGATTTTAAAGGCACATCTCTTTTGATTAATAGAAAGGTGGTAGTTTTTGAAAATTTCTTGGGTTAGCAAGATGTTATCACCAATTCTCCTATCCTTGATGAATGCACTTTGGTTAGGACTAATAATGTGAGGAAGAATTTCTCTAATCCTATTTCTGATGATCTTAGCTATCACTTTGTACAGCATGTTATAACAAGAGATAGGCCAATAATTTACCACTGTGGATGGGTGAGTTTTTTTAGGAATAAGATTAATGAAGGTGGAATTAAGCTCTTTAAGAAGTTTTCCATGTTGAAAAAAATCTTGGACGGCCCGAGTAATCTCCTCCCTAATAATGTGCCAAGTTTGTTTAAAGAAGAAACCATTGAACCCATCCGAGCCAGGAGCCTTATTCGGATTGAAAGAGGAGAAAACCTCTATAATCTCTTGAGCTGAAACTTCAACTATAAGGGAGTTACAAAGGCTTTCAGATAAGGCTTCAAGAAAAAGAAGCTCCACAAAGTCCTTTGAGGGATGAAGGGATTTCCTACTACCAATTGAACATTGAAAGAATTCAACAAATTGTTCTTGGATCTCTTCATGGCCTACTATCCTTCTCCCATTACCCACTTTTAGAGAATTGATAGTATTTCGGTTTCTGTTGGCTATTAAAGAGTTGTGGAAAAACCTGGTGTTCCTATCCCCTTCCTTTAACCACTTAATCCTGGAGGCTTGTTTAAAGAAGGACTTTTGATCATCTAAGGCTCTAATTAGGTCATTGATGGCTTCGAATTGTTGAGCAAGTAACTCATTCGACTTAGGTAAATGCCTCAATTTATCTTGAATGACATTAAGATTTTTTTGACAATTCCTGACTCTCTCATTAACATCTCCAACTTGTCCTGAATTAAGAGCTTTGAGTGCTTTTTTAACTATCTTAAGCTTGGAGACTACACAAAACATAGGAGACCCCCGAATTTAAGAAGACCTAGCTTCCTCGACTAGTTAAAGAAAATTAGGTTGAGAGGAAAAAAAGTTAGAGAACCTAAAAGGAGATGCTCTTCTCTGAATGGGGTTACCAAACTTGACCTCGTTTGGAGAATGATCTGAAATGTTTGGATAATGAATGACACTATAAGATCTAGGAAAAGTTGAGTTCCAAGTCGAATTAATAAGTGTCCGATCTAACTTCCTAGCAACAAAATTATCCCCACTTTGATTGTTGTTCTAAGTGAAACAAGAACCACTGGAGATGAGGTCATACAATGCATTACCATCAACTTAATGTCTAAAGTCACTCATACTTTGGAGAGTTGAGCGACTAATAGGTTCTGCCTTGTGTGGGTATAGGATGGCATTAAAGTCACCCACAATTATCCAAGGCTTGGAGGATATGGATAGTCTAAGAGTTGACAAGTCATTCCAGAGATTCTTCCTGTGGATTAGGTTATTGGACCCATATACACAAGTCACTAGGAAAGGAATGGAATGGTTTCTAGGATACAACTCTACATGCACTAACTGATCAGTAGAACTCAGGATTTGACAATGATAGCTATTCGGATCCCATGCTAGCACTATTTTGACACTAGAGGCACAATCTATATAGCTATAAAAAAAGGCTACCTAGGGAGCATTGAGGAGCAAGCATTATTCAAATAGGAAGGAGACTTAATCCTAAATTCTAGAAAACACACAAAATGCGCTGACAGTCTCTTAAGCCAAGCATGTACAAATTTTTTTTTTGGTTATTAAACCCCATAATAAACCAAAAGACTAAATCCATTATTCCAAAACTAAAAGCAACATCTACTTTTTCTTTTTCCTAGGTTTCCTACCTTTTTAAAAAGTAAATTTCCCCTCTGCCTCCCCCCTTCATGTCCAGGACTGTCAGGAATCAATTCAGATATAAGAGAGGAAGAGTTTGTACCTACTTGGCCTATGGCAATGTCCTGCGAATCTCAAGGTTTCTAGCTGGAGCTTCTTGGTCGAGCTTTGCCTTACCATGTTTATTGGGATTTCCAATAACAGTGGAGAATTATTCCATCAATTGATTCATCCCAACTATGTGTTCCATCAACAATGGTCCTAAGCCTTTGCATTGGAAGTCAGTTGTCTCCTTTTCCTTCTGGGTAGGTTAGCTTAGGGATGTTAGCTCCCCTCCTTGCTACTCTTGGTCAATTGTTTGTACCTCTTTTCCTTTCCTAATTCATGATATTCTCCAGTTTTAAAAACCCTCCCTATCGGTGCCTATTCTTTTTTCTGATTAACCAGCTCAGGCCTCCATTCATATTCGATTCTAACTTCTTTAAATGTTCTCTCCCCATCCTCAATATACGTTGCTAGTTGGAATGATGTAGGCCAATGTTTTTGTAGGTCCATATCAACACACATCCTAGCATATACTATTTATGCTATCCGAGTAGTTGGTGAATCTATTAGGAGCGGGTATCCAATCGCACTCACAATGAAGCCATGGAGATGAGTCGCTCTGCCTTGAATCTTCGAGGTTTTGGAAGATTGTCGCAGTTGTCACTCATCTCTCGCTCGCTATGTTTAACTTATCAATGTAATCCTTGGACGACTTATTTTTAATCATTTTAGTTTTTCATTCGAAATTTAAAACATTTTCGTGAACTCTAACCATTTAATTTTATACAGCACCATAGCTAACAATTTATTTATTAAAAAACCCAAAAACCAAGATATTAAAGGTGAAAGACTAGAGACTGCCTTCATCACCTTTTTCTTTCACTTTCATCGTGTAGTTACAACTTCAATACTATTTTCTGCCCACATAATAAGATCAAGAAGTGTTATATGCCCATAAGAAATGCACTAAATGAAGAAAGAATGAGAAAGAAAATATGTGTGTTGTCGGAGGGCACTAATCCCACTACCACGCTGACAAGTTTGTTACAGAAGAATCTCCCGTTTTAGTGTTTGTTACGCTCATTGTAATTAACTTATTTTTCCCTTGGTAGCCATGTATATATGTCGTCTTCCGGAGAGACAGTTTTATAGCGAGATTGTTCCCAGCTCAAGTTGAATAAAATACTTTTCCTTTCTACTTAATTCTCTGTAGTTTTCTCCATGGCTATGTACTTACGATGTCAGAGTCTTTGGTGAATATTCATCCGAATTGGTGAAAACAACATGTGTACGACTCTAACCTTCATTTCCCTGAACTCCAAACTTTCTTAGAACCACACGAAAAGGACACGTAACGTAAGGCGTTGCGTTCTTCACGGGTAAATGAGAATGAACCAGACTTTGATTATCCTGCATAAAAAGATAAGAACTAATCGATCAATATATGCAAACTTCTTAGAACCATCACGGAAAGGACACGTAACGTTAGACGTTGCGTTCTTCACGGGTAAATGAGAACGGCCCAGACTTCGATTATCCTGCTTTATGGAAGACCTCTCGTTTAATCGTTTAAGTCTATAATTGACAGGAGAGACCAAAATAGACACACCAAACGTGACTTATACACAAGAAAAATATCTTATGTACTTATTCAAAATTTTAAAATATTAAATTATAGATCAATTCTGGTATATATTATTCTTAATAATTATTTCTAATTAATGCATGAATTTGATAACTTTTATAAAAAAAAGTAGTTATATACTATAAATAATAATGTAAATAAAGTTTAATTTTCTACTATTAATTCAATCTTCTACGATTAAATCTTCTAAAACTTTTTAATTTTAAAAATATTATTTATGTAAGCGAGAAGTATGGTTTTTTACTTGAAAATATTAAAATATTAGATTATATACAAAAAATTATTCTTATTCTTTATTTTTATTAGATATGAGAATTTAAGAATAATTAAAATACTTCTCACTCTTTTAAAAAAATCTTATATATGTTTTAGGACCTTGATATGATATAGGAACAAGTTGGGTATTGAAACGCATAGGTACGGAATTAAGTTATAATGGAGTACAAAGAATTCTCAACTTCATTCTTGATCTGAACAAAGTCTCTTCTCAAGGAATTAGGAAGAGGAGCAAAAGAGAGGAGATCTTTGTTTTAATTAATGTTTTAAAAATCAAATATAAAATTAATAAAATAAGAGATTTAAAATTTAAATGTCATCATAAAATCGTTACATAATAAAATTCAACAAAATTAAAGAATTTAAAATATAATTAAATAATCATAATTCTTATTTATTGAAAATTTAATTTTATTTAAAAATAAATTGTTAAATAAAAATTAACTAATTTATTTTAGTTTATAAAATTAATTAATTTATAATATATTAATCAGTTTTAGTAATAAAAGTTAATAAAATAAAAAAATTAAATTTAAATTCATTCAAAATTTTTATTATTAATCCTATATTCAAATTTTCAATTATTGAATTTATTCTCTCTATGTCTATGTTAGATTTGACGCAATTAAGCACTTTTAGGATAGGAACAAATCTTCTATTACGTCTACCTATTCCCTCTTGTTTAAAGCATTCTTAACCAATTATTTTCTTTTTATTTATTATAATGATAGGATGGAAACACTTCAGAACAGTTCGAATAAAGAATAAGTAACAGAAGTTCTGAGTTGTTCTAGGACCGGCTTATAAAAGATCAGATTTCATGTTTTGATTATAATTTTTATTATATTATATTAAATCTAATCTATATATTCATATAATTTCACGCAAAATTTAATATAACATAATTGAATAAAAATAACTAAAATTTGATTAACTTTTATAGTGGCTTACACGGTGGAAACATAGTCTACTGAAAAGCTAGTGGTCATGTCAGTTGTCACAAGCAGGACCAGCTGTTTCATTTGCCCATGCCGAGGTGGATACTGGTGTTTGATAAGGCCCGTATAATTGGAAGTTATATATTAAGAAGCGCTTGGTATATATACAGTAATGCTATGAGAATAAAAATAAATATAGTAAGAAATTAGAATAATTATAATCATTATAATTATGATGGTTAGTTAAGATGAATGAATGATTATTATTATCATTGATGGTTGGTTAAGATGAAGATATAATGAGCTAAATCACTTAATTTTATTTTGAAATTTCAGCTACTTTTGATTATGATTTAATAAGTGACATTTTAAAACTGTAAAATTTTATTTCATAGATATAAAAAATTTCTTCAAGCACATCTCCTAATTAAGAAATTAGGTTTCATATGAAATTTGGCTAATTTCTTAATCAAAAACTCTAGGTTGTTTATGATATTTTATAAACCTTGGGTAAAGTAAAAATAGTTCTTTATTTTGTGTATTTTTATTTTTTATAAGAGTTAATAATAAGGGCCTTAAATTCTTGATCTTAATAAAAACAACAAAAAGGTTCATATTGACAATCTCGTAAAGAACTAAATTCTTAACCCTTGTAAAGAATAAAATGAGACAAAATAAAAAAAATTGTTGCTTATTTTATTTTTTATGAGAGTGGATATTCCACAAGTGCCTTTCCTATTATTGCCCAGGTCTGCTATAAAGACTAAATGCATGGACGGAGCCATATTATAGAGCAGGGGCCTTTCAAATTTTTTTTAAAAATTATTTATATAATTAAAAATTTTAAAATTACAAATATAAGTAACCCCTCTTAAAAAAAATTTCTATCTGATATTGGCCTCCGGTCCCTCCTTAAAGTTAAGTCTGGGTCCGTCTTTGACTAAATGCATGTATTTTCTTAGTATATGTTACGTTTGACAAACATTAAAGGATTTCTTTAACCAAAATTTCTCACACGCTTTAGTTTGAACGTTTTTCCATTTAGAAAATGCGTGGCTTTTTTTTTTATATTGTAATTTTTATTCTAATATTTATTATTTTTATATGCTAGTTGTCTAATATATTTAATTTTGCTGGTCCCACAGAGAGAATCTGTAGGCGACAAAGTACACAGGATCTATATCCGCCAACTTGCTGGCCTTCATTTCCACAGGGATTGATTCAACGCCTTCACAAGTCACTCCAACTTGCCAGATTCCGATACTTTGAAATAGAAGAGCAAGTCAAGCATATACAAACTTCTTAGAACAATCACGAAAAGCACACGTAACGTAAGCCGTTGCGTTCTTCACGGGTAAATGAGAATGGCCCAGACTTTGATTATCCTGCTTTAAGTTTATGGAAGACCTCTCCTTTAATCGCTTAAGTCTATAATTGACGGGAGAGACCAAAATAGACACCCCAAACGTGACTTATACACAAGAAAAATATCTTATGTACTTATTCAAAATTTTAAAATATTAAATTATAGATCAATTCTGGTATATATTATTCTTAATAATTATTTCTAATTAATGCATGAATTTGATAACTTTTATAAAAAAAAGTAGTTATATACTATAAATAATAATGTAAATAAAGTTTAATTTTCTACTATTAATTCAATCTTCTACGATTAAATCTTCTAAAACTTTTTAATTTTAAAAATATTATTTATGTAAGCGAGAAGTATGGTTTTTTACTTGAAAATATTAAAATATTAGATTATATACAAAAAATTATTCTTATTCTTTATTTTTATTAGATATGAGAATTTAAGAATAATTAAAATACTTCTCACTCTTTTAAAAAAATCTTATATATGTTTTAGGACCTTGATATGATATAGGAACAAGTTGGGTATTGAAACGCATAGGTACGGAATTAAGTTATAATGGAGTACAAAGAATTCTCAACTTCATTCTTGATCTGAACAAAGTCTCTTCTCAAGGAATTAGGAAGAGGAGCAAAAGAGAGGAGATCTTTGTTTTAATTAATGTTTTAAAAATCAAATATAAAATTAATAAAATAAGAGATTTAAAATTTAAATGTCATCATAAAATTGTTATATAATAAAATTAAGCAAGATTAAAGAATTTAAAATATAATTTAAAAAGGATATCGTTCTTATTTATTGAAAATTTTAATTTTAATTAAAAATAAATTGTTAAATAAAATTAACTTTTATTTATTTTAATTTATAAAATTAATTAATTTAAAATATATTAATCAATTTTAATAATAAAAGTTAATAAAATAAACAAAATCAAAACATTTAAATTTAAATTCATTCAAAAAATTTATCATTAATCCTATATTCAAATTTCCAATTATTGAATTTATTCTTTCTGTCTATGTTAGATTTGGCGCACTTAAGCGCTTTTAGGAAAGGAACAAATCTTCTATTCCCTCTTTTTCAAAGCATTCTTAACCAATTATTTTCTGTTTATTTATTATAATGAAAGGATAAAAATACTTTAAAATAGGTCGAATAGAGAATAGGAAACAGAAGATCTGAGTTGTTCTAAGACAGGCCTTTTATAAAAGATCAAATATCGTATTTCGATTATGACGTCCTTATTATATTTTGTTAAATTAAATTTATATATTTATATAATTTCACGTAAATTTTAATATAATAGAATCGAATAAGAGTAACATAAATTTGATGTAATTTTATACTGGCTTACACGGTGAAGTTACGAAGTCGACCGAAAAGCTAGTGGTCTTGTCAGTTGTTACAAGCAGGGACCATCTGTTTCATTTGCCCATTCCGAGGTGGATACTGGTGTTTGATAAGGCCCGTATAATTGGAAGTTATTATATTAAATTTGATTTCATCGAATTTCAAATGGGGATGAAGTTAAAAACTACATGTGACATTAAAAAAAAAGTTGTAGACAAAATAATGTTATTATACAAAGTTTTATTTAATAATTGATAATTTATTTATTTATTTTTAACCTTTATATTAGTTATATTATCAAATTATTCAAATTTAATCAAATTAAACTTGAATTATTCGATCTTAATTTGAAACAAATTTTTAAATCAAACTTAAGATAAAATAATGCTTAGTTTTGAATTGCCATCCCGATCTATTATTAAGCTTAATTCAAGATTTATGATTCAACCAATTATAGAAGACTTCTAAATATGATTCAATAATAATGGAGATATGTTGAGCTAAATCATTTAATTTTACTTTGAACTTTCACTTACTTTTGATTATGATTTGATAAGTGACATTTTAAAACATGTAAAATTTTATTTAATATATATACAAAAATTTATTGTTATAATTACTGTTATCAATTTCAAGCACATCTCCTAATTAAGAAATTAGGCTTCATATGAAATTTGGGTAATTTCTTAATCAAAAACTCTAGGTCATTTATGATATTTTATAAACCTTGAGTAAAGTAAAAAAAATAGTTATTTATTTTGTGTATTTTTATTTTTTTTATAAGAGTTAAGAATAAGGGCCTTAAGTTTTTGACCTTTATAAAAAACAACAAAAGGTT
>JANVCL010000007.1:25533998-25550855 GCA_026546855.1 Erythroxylum incrassatum | reverse complement strand
CCATGGACTTTATCATATACATCTAAACATGTACAAGATAAAGAATGTCTTTAAATAATTTGTCACTAAACTACAACCAAAGCGATTGGCTGTAGGGCATAAACCAACATCTGGTACATGAGCATAAACAATACACCCAAAAACTTTGAGATGCCGAATGAAAGGTTTCCTTATGCTCCAAGCTTCCTTAGGTATTTTTTTCATTAATGTTTTTTGTTGGACACCTGTTTATGCACAAGCAATAGCTTCTACCCAAAATTATTTAAACAATTGTTTAAGTCTTAGCATGCATCTCACCGTGTCCATTATAGTCATGTTCTTCCTTCCTACTACTTCATTTTGATAAGGCATGTATCTGGTGGTCAATTGATGTTCAATTCCATACTGCTCAATGACCTCTGTGTATGTAAGATACTCTTAATCTCTATCTATTCTTAATGCTTTAATTTGCAGCCACTTTAGTTTTCCACAAACGCTTTAAATGATTTAAACGCATCACAAGCTTCTAATTTCTATTTTAAAAAATAAACCCAAGCCTTTATACTAAAATCTTCAACAAAAGTAATAAAATATCTATTAACTCTATTAGATGGAAATTTCAGAGTACACAGATGTGAATGAATAATTTCTAATCACTTCTTTGCTTTATAGGACTTTCCAACTAGAAATAGATCCTTATGTTTGTTTCCATCTTACATTTCTTACATACATGGTTAGGAATATTCACAACAAGTAAGCCAGACACAAGTTCTTTTTTTGATAGTTTTTGTATAAGCCACACACAACAAAGCATATTTTTCACAATAGGTAAGCCAAACATAACTCATGTGCCATAGCCAATTTGCATAGGGTATCACAGAATTCAAGTAAGCAATTTTTTCTTAATGAAATTTTAGTGATAATAGATGGTTAGAAGACATCTTTACCTTTACAATAAATCTTCCACTCTTATCTATCAAGATATAAAAATCATGATGAATCTGCATTTTATAACCTTTCCTCGATAATTGACCCATGCTCAATAAATTATGATAAAGATCAAGAACATAGAAAACATCAGAGATAAAACTTTTAGAACCATCTTTTAACCTAATAGATACTCGTCCTTTTCCCAAAATAGGAATATTTAAATTATTCCCAAATTTAATTGTTGACTAAACATTTTCGTCTAAAGAGGAAAATAACTCCTTATTCCTACATATATGATTACTACAACCAGAATCCAAGTACTAGATATTTTCATCTTCCATAAAAGAGTTGGTTGTTAGAAATAACTTTCTAAATTATTAGAATTCTCACAACAATGTTGTTACTGGCTTTCTACAATATTAGCCTGATAATTATCCTAAGATTTGGATTTATAATTAGCAACTTTGTTTCCATACCTTTCATAATTAAAGCAATTAAAATTACATCTCTCTTGATATTGATTACGTCGTCCTCTTCCTCGATTGGTAGGCCAAAAATTATTTCCTCCTCTTCCTTGACTAAATGTTCTGAAATTGTTTTCTCCCCTTGTTAAAATTATTGTCATGACCTCTTCCTTTACCTCTACCTCTTAAATCTCCTCTTCCTTTATTATTAAAACCACGATCTCTACCATATGCATTTTGATTAGATTCTGCAACATTATTGAATTTCACCTGGCTTTTTAAGACTTCTTTTGTTGTCTTTTCTGTTTTCTCCAATATTTTGCTAACATGAATTTCAATGCTTCCTTGAAATTCTACTACAGTCATAGTCTTCGTATCATGTGACTCTAGTATTGTAGTCACAATATGGTCAAATTTAATAAACATGGTACGTAGAATCTTTTCCACCAACTTATCATCTGAAATATCCTCTCCATAGAGCCTCTTTTTGTTGACAAGATCAGTAACACAAGAAGAATATTGTTCAATAATTTCTGAATTAGACATTTTGTATCTCCCATATTCTTTAAGCAGGGGTTGCAATTTGGATTTTTGAGCCTTATCTATACCTTTATAAGCCAGCTTCAAGATACTCCATGTTTCTTTGGTAGTTTTAGCATTAACAATTTTGCCAAAGACTAAATAATCCACTTTTTGGTGAATTTGGTATAACGCCAACTAGTCCTTCCTTTAAGTATTTACATCAGCTCATCCTTGTAAGCCTAGATCAACAAAATTCCAAATATTACGAGCCTTGAGAGACATTAAAATATCCCAATAATTATAATCAAGTTTACTATCTAATTTAACTGTTTGACATCTCTCACTTTTATATAAACCACTCTCTTACAAGTATAAGAACACTCTATTTTTTCTCACAAATTGCTTTGAAAACTATAGATGGATTTAAATAGCTCTGATACCAATTTGATATCAAATGAGACAACACACTCACACACACAGAAGAGAGAGAGAGAGAAAGAGAAAAGAGAATAGGAGAATTCATACAATCCCAAAAAATACAACACAACTCCATCAATTACACTCCTTTTATAGGAAACAAAAACAAAAAAACACAAGAGTTTTACTCACACAAGCAAACATCTTATTGGACCAAACATTTGGTTAAATCATATGGAATGCTTAAGGAAGAAGAAAGCCTTCTCTTTCCACTTGCTTCATTTCAGCTACAAGTTGTTGTCTCTCTCCACTTGCTTCATGATGATTTCGGCTACTATTTAATAAAGTTGCATGTATTTGTCTCCTTTCCATGCACATCTAGCTTGATTTATTTACTGATTGTTGTCCTAGACTCTTGGTAGTGTTTACTCTAGACACAACTCATGAGGAAAACTCTAAAAAACAAAAAAAAAGAACAAAGAACAATACAAATAAGCTACGACCATTCCTTAATTTAAAATACATTTTAAATTTCGATGTTTATAATAAAATATAACTTGAACCTAATGCTTTTAAGCATTCAAATTAAATCTTCACGTTTTCAAAATGTATAGGAAAGCTCTTAAGTAAAAGAAATTTTTGACAGGATTAACTCTCTGTCTAAATGTCACGTCAATATTGACATGTCATTATTTTTTAAAATAAAAAGTAGGCTCTAATATTATATAATTAACTTTTTAAAATGAACTAAAAAGTGACAGCGGAGCTCGCTTATTATTTTAAAAAATAAAAAACAATATCACATTAGTATTAACGTTGCATTTAACTAACAGTAAGTAAACTCTATTAAATTTTTTGTTCAAGCCGTTTTAAACGTTTTTAAAATGTTGAAAATTTGAATGCTTCAAAAAATTAGTTTTATTTTGTAAAAATTAAGATTCAAAGTACACTTTTAACCTTTAGGAATAGATCTAGATAGATTAACAAGTTATTAGGTCATGTATAGATATGGTATTATTATTATTATATTAGATAGAATAGTGAAAATAGAAATTTATCATTAAGTTGGATCTCTATTTTCCTAAACACAATTTTATTAATTAAATTTTATAATATTAATTAGCTAAAGAGAAGGGGCTTAACATGATATTTTTATTCACTTTTAGATAGATGAATTGTATGA
Organism: Erythroxylum incrassatum; assembly: GCA_026546855.1. Taxonomy (NCBI): domain Eukaryota; kingdom Viridiplantae; phylum Streptophyta; class Magnoliopsida; order Malpighiales; family Erythroxylaceae; genus Erythroxylum; species Erythroxylum incrassatum. The sequence continues at coordinate 25,547,360 of JANVCL010000007.1, read as the reverse complement.
CTTATGCTTGTCATTAGTTCATTAACGAATGATATGATAATTAATTAGTTTACAAAATGTATTTACAGTAGTTTTATTCAACAATTGGTGGAGTTAATACCTGTAGAGTTGATCACAAATTGTGAGGAGTTTCATACTTCTTGTTGATGTTCCATTCATACTACCACTCTTCTTGTATAATAATGTATTAATTATATGTTACGAGAAAATTATTTAACAAATTTATAATTAAACTTTGACATGTCCAATCCCTTATTATGTTTTGTATTAATAAAAGTTGTATCTTTGAAGTAAGATATTCTAATTTCTAAGCACAGCTTCTTTGGTAGGTTTGAATTTAACGTCTTCTTTTTCATGGAAGTGACATGTTTTAGAATTGGGATAATATATTCTAAAATGACTAACATTTTGAAATTATTTTTGGCTAGAATTTACTTTATCTTTGAGCTGCACACCCCATAAAATCTCTAGATAATATGTCGATTTATTTAAAAATTAACAATGAATTCAACTATTTTATAATAAATTTAGTACATTGAACACAATCTCCCTTTAAAAAGCAAGATCTTCAATCGAGTTTTTAAAATATGTTAAGGACCCAATCTAAATTATCTCAACTCTAAATATCTAACAATTAAATATTAAGTATATTATCTAATATATTTATAATATCTGTCAAATTTTCATCATCTGCCAAATTTTAATGCCCTCTTTTCATCCTCTGTGTCGTTTGAGCATTAGACACGATTGTGTCCGATAGAGAATTTGAGCTCGAAATAAAAGGCATGCCTGCTTGGACCATAAGAACTTTCGTCAATGGCTTTTTTTTAATAGCTAAATTGTTAGATATGGGAACCGTGTAAAATGGCTTAAAGTTCTCGAAAATGCTGTATAAATTGAATTAAAAAAAATAATATGCAATAAAGATTTAACAAAATTTAAAAATTTAGAATAATTCTTTTTAAAGTACTCTGTTATACTTTCTATTAAATTACATTTTTTATATAAATTTGACGCTTATTAAATATTTATTTTTAATTGTGAAAAGTATTTTAATTATTGTTAAGTTTTTGTATATAATAAAAATAAAGAATGAGAATAATTTTTATATATAATCTAACACTTTAAAATTTTAATTTGAATAAACTTATGATATTTTTGTCTAGTCTAGTATACGAGTCAAATTCTTTGACCTCTTGTCATTACGTGTCCTTTCCTCGATTGTTCCTTTTTCGAATAAACTAACGATATTTTTGCCTAGCATATGAGCCAAATTTAGTGTTCTGTACTTTGATCTCTCGTCATTTGTGTGTGAAGAACGTGTCCGTTCCTCGATTGTTCATTGTTTGTCATTTATGCGGGACTTCTGCTTGACTTCCTCTTAGCTCGTCAATACAAAACTGCCTTACATATACACTACGTTCCCTGGACTTCCCTGTTTTTAAGCATGCACAAACGTAGCACACACGTTTGATAAGATGGATTGTTTTCTTATAGAAATTTTATAATATATGTATAAAATTTTAATTGGAATTCACCGTCCAGATAAGGGTGACAAGTCAGGTTAAGAATTATTTTATTATAAAATTTTTTTATTTATTTTTAAATAATAAAAGAGTCAAATTTAATAAAAATTTAATTAATAATTATTTTACTATAAAATATTTTTCAAAATAAACTCATTATTAATAAAAATAAAATCCATTTAAATTCATACGTCAAATTAAGAATTATTTTATTATAAAACTTGTACAATAATATGCACAAAATTTTGATATAAATTTTCAGTCATTAGGATATAAATATCAACCGACTTAATTTAATAAAAAACGATCTTAAATTTACTTTCAATTTAAAATTTAAAATAATAATTGAATCATATCCAATTCATTGTTACATTAAATTTTATTTGTTAATTTTGAATTTACTTAAATTATTTTATCAATCTTGCTCGAGGTGACAAAATTGAACTTTATTCTCCTAATTTGCATTACAATATTTCGCATAAGTAAAAGTAATCCTAATATCTATGATTTGAGCAACAACTCTATTTATAACGCTATTTTTTTATTAATAATTAACTGACAACCTTATTTTCTTATTTTTTGTCTAGTAAAATTTCTTTTCTTGACCAAAAATTAGCAAATTACACAAGCATTTGGATTTTCCTCGATAACTCTACAATAATAATTAGGGTAATAATACGAATAAGCAAGGTGAGAGTCCTTGTCCTTGTCCTTCTCCTTCTCTTCGTTCTTCTTTTCATCATCTTTTGCTGGTGCTACGGAGAGAATCTCTAAGCGACAAAACTTTCTCAACTTTTTTACTACGTACACAGGATCTATGTCTCCAACCACCGTCAACTTGCTGGCCTTCATTTCCACAGAGATTGACTCAATCTCTTCACGACCCACTCAAACTTGTCAGATTCCGATACTTTGAACTAGAATAACAGTTCTATTTGAAGTACAAAAACGTACTTTTAACCAAACTTGCGAGAAAAATGAGTTTAAGATTGGATACCTGAAGGTGAAAGTCTAGAGACTGCCTTCATCACCTTTTTCTTATCACTTTCATCGTGGAGTTCCAACTTCAGTACTATTTTCTGCCCACAGAACAAGATCAAGGAGTTGTATAAGTCCATGAGAAATACACTAAGCGAAGAAAATTTGAAAATGATAAAATCGTGTGTACGACTCCAACCTTCATTTCCCTGAACTCCAAAGAGGTTTAAGCAATGGTTACGGAGGTAAATGGTATAACTTAAGATGAGTAGAGGACGATGGTTGGAACTGGGAACTGAACTTGGCTTCAAGGTTCCTCGTGATAGCTTTTATATTGACGAGCTAAGAGCAAGTCAAGCAGAAGTCAAGCATAAATGACAAACAATGAACAATCGATGAAAGAACTCACTGCGTTCCTTCACCCGGAAATGACCTGGACTTAATAATTCTGGTTTATGGATGAGCTCTCGTTTTCGTAGCATAAATCTACAATTGACAGGAGAGATCAAAGGACAGACGCCAAACTTGACTTATATATACTAGACAAAAATATTATATGTTTACTCAAAATAAAAATTTTTAAGTGTTAGATTATATATAAAAGTTATTCTTATTCTTTATTTTTATTTAAAAATTAACAATAATTAATTACTTCTCACAGTTAAGAATAAATATTTAATAAGTTTCAAGTTTATATAAATTATTGTAATTTAAGAGAAAGTATATTTTATATCAATAAATATTATACCTTCATACAAATTAATAAATTGAATTATACAATTGTTAAATAATCTACTTGTAACATATAATTAATAAATTAGTATAAATATTTATAAAATTTTTAATATGTCTTAAATGATAAAAACTACTGTAAATGCATTGTTTAAAATAATTATCATATCATTCATTACTGAGCTAAGGACAAGCATAAGGTCATGCGATTTATCTATCTACAACTTAATAAAAATATCATGTTAAGCCTCTTCGGTTTAATTAATTAATAAATTTTGTGTTTAGGAAAATAGAGATCTAACATGGTGATAAAATTCTAATTTCATAATTTTATCTAAAATAATCATAACACCGTATCCATAAATTACCTAATACTTGTTAGTTTATCCAGATCTATTCTCAAAGTTTACAAGTGTATTTTTAAATTCAATGTTTACGACAAAAAACAAAATAGACCTTAATATTTTCAAATTCTCAATATTTTTAAAACATTTAAAATAGAGTGGATGGAAAATTTAACAAGATTAATTTAAATAAGTTAAAAGCCAATTTAATATTAATGTGATATTTTTATTTTAAAAATAATAAGTGAATTTCACTAATCACTTATTAATTAATTTTAAAAAGTTAATTACAAAATATTAAGGCTTACTTTTTATTTAAAAATAAAAATGACACGTTAATATTAACATAGTATTAAAGAGTTTATCCGATCCAAATTTTGATTTAGTTGGAGTTTTCTCTATGCATCTTGAAAACATTCAGATTTAATTTAGAAACTTAAAAACGTTGACATGGCTTTTTTTTTCCCGAGTTTTTACGCTTTTTTCGTGAGTCGTGTCGTGAGCATGTTTGAATAATTTTAATAATTAATGTGACCATATTATTCGAGTAAATATCAAAATGTTAAATTGTTTATAAATAGTAAAGGTTAATTATTTAAATAATTAGTTTTAGTTATTTTGATAATATTTGACCCAAGTTTAATGTTTGTTAATGAGCTCTACATTCTATTTATATTAAAATTTCTAATATAGTATCAAAGCAGGTTTGATCTGAATTATTAATTTTTTGGTTGTCCATCTAAATGTCCAGTTTCAGCAGCCCGGTTCAGTTACCACTATATTTATTTTAAGTGAGAACTGGATATCTAGTCCCAGTTGTACGAGTATCTCATATTGATTAAATATTAAAATGCTAAGAGGTTTATAAATGGTAAGAGTCAGCTATCTAAATGACTAGTTTTAGTCATTTTGACAATATTTAACTCAAGTTCAATTCTTGTTAATAAATTCTATACTCTACTAATATTAAAAATACTAATACATATTACTTTAATGGATTTTAATATAAAGGTAGACTCAAAATAATAATTATTGGATTTGTTAAAGGTGATTAGAATCATTAGGGTTAATTAACAATAAACCTTTCCTCCTCTTTTTTTGTAGAAGTTACGTTAAAAGATATCAAAGAATAGACGTTCTTGCATCATTGATAGAATGGAGAAAAATAAAAAGGTGAAAGTGGATAAACTTTCGCATAAAGAAGAAATTTGCAAATAAAAAGATATTTCATGAATATGTATAGATAAGTGTTAATATTTCTTTCATTTGTTAAAAGCGTGAATCATAGAGTAAATCAATTGTATTATAAATGATCTTGGATAAATTCTATACTTAAATTATTGGTTACAATTGTTAAAGAATTTAGTTTACAGAGCAAGCACTCTTGACATGAGATCGTCTCTATGCCATCCTTCTCCAGCCACAACTTTGCTCTATCCCTCTCTTGACATGAGATCGTCTCTATGTCATCCTTCTCCAGCCACAAATTTGCCCTATCCCATTTATTCATTGCAAAGTTAGGCTTGGCGGCGATCTTCTCCCCTGGAGTCTAGGACGGTTTGCCTTATTCATTAAGCAGGTGCGGACAAGTTGGGAGTTAACCACGTGGAGAACACTCGGTTAGAAGAATTTAAACTTTGTAACGAACAGAAAATATCTCAATAAGAGGAGAGCAGTTTGCATGGGTGCAATTTCAGTAGGTCCCACGTTAAATATCTTCTACTCTTCTTTCTCTTGTGGGCTTCAAATCCATCATGTGGCAATATCTTCGGCCACCCAACAGCAACCATCAGTCCATGAATGTTCGCCACGTGTCAGCTCATATATGGAGGACTAACCCTACGTGGCAATTTATATCGTCCACTGTTAAACTCACCAAATCAAATTCTACTACAGGGGGCCATATTCTGGTGCATCGCAGACCACGTGAAGCGCACATTTACTAAAGGGATTAATATCGTTAATTTAAGTCAAAGCACTTAATCAGAGGACCTGATCGGCGGTCATAGATTAATAGTCACTCCCATCTATATTATATGGATGCTTAAGAAAGACGCTTACGATTTTAATAGATTATGGTCAGGATAACGTGGCAAGTTCTCATACGTCGTTCGTCTGAGGTGAATCAAATCCTATGAAGTATCAGATTCCATCTCGCTCGTCTCTTTAAAAGCCACATTTCATTTCTCCGTTATAACTCAAAGCTAAAACCCTCGAATCTTAACTCAGTTTTATTACACATGGTGTCGAAGAACCCGAACCCGACTGAGGGATTCTACCTGGATCCGAATGGAATGGCGTTACCGGGACTCGAACCCTTCCCGGCGTCGCCGGCGACAGCTTGTTCCGGGTCGGAGGATCTGTCTAAGAAGGTCCGAAAAGCTTACACCATCACCAAGTCCAGAGAGAGCTGGACAGAACCCGAACACGACAAGTTTCTGGAAGCTCTCCAGCTGTAAATTCCCTCCTCAGTTTCTTTTAATGAATTTGCTTGCAGCTTCCGCTTTAATTAGGGTTTTCCTTTTGTCATTCTCAGCCTTTTTATTTGCAAATTTAATGAAAGCTTGAACTTTTAGCTGAGAGTGCTTGGTGTTTGGCTATTTTGATGTAGCTTCAAATATAACCAAATTCTCAAAATGGTGGTAGTGAAAGGTTCAGGATTGGATGTAGTGGGAGAGAAATTATTCAACTGTGAGTTTAGTTTTTGTATTTGGTTTCTAAATGCTTCTCAATGCAATGAAACCGCTGTCTTGAAAATTTATAATTTTTCCATATTAACTTCCAATTCCAAACCGTTTGGTATTATGTTCTGTGTGTGGTACGAACTCAAAGACAAGTGAAACAGAACAGATGAGTTATGGAGCTTTCATGGTAGTTTAAGTTCATTTTTTGCCTTCTTATTTTCATGTCCTGATCTGAATTTTACTCTTTTGATTTCTCAGTTTTGACCGTGACTGGAAAAAGATTGAGGCGTTTGTTGGGTCTAAGACAGTCATTCAGGTACTTTGCAATACAATCTTTTGATTGCTCTGAGAAAATTGAGATCTGCATTTTGGAAATCTTTAACACTTTTCTGTGATGTTTTTACCCCCTGTAGTTCTCTTAATTTGAATTTCAGTTTCGATTGTTAAGTAAACTCCAACCTCTCAATTTGCTACCATATGCCAGGGTTCTCTGAGTAGTCATTATGTTGGGGGGCTGCAGCCATCTCATGACTATGTTTTAGTTGATATAGTATTTCTTTTTTCACGTTCTAAGTCCTTTTTAAGAACAAATATGACTAGAACTCTAGAAGTATTTAAGAATTGGAAAAAATTACAGATACGCAGCCATGCACAGAAATATTTTCTAAAGGTTCAGAAGAATGGAACTGGTGAACATCTGCCTCCTCCTCGGCCCAAAAGAAAAGCTGCACATCCTTATCCGCAGAAAGCTCCAAAAAATGGTCAGGCCATCTGTTAAATGTGATTTATGTGTCCAGTTTGTAAGCAAAACTAGCTTGTCTCACATATATCACACTTTGCAGCCTCAACACTCTCACAACCTTCAGGATCCTATCAATCACCAGCTACCATTCTTGAACCTGGATATGTTCGAAGGCCTGAGTCCTCCTCAATGCTGATGAAACCTAGTGTTCCTGGTGCTTCTTCTTCCTGGACAAACAATGTGTCAAGAGTTAGTAAACTACCTCAAGCTAAAGGTTTGTACGATGAACAATACACATCATTGGTTGTTTTGCTTTTTTGGTGAAATTATTTATTACTTATATTTGTCTTAAATGTCTCATGTCATTGGCAGGCTCATCTGCGGCAAATGACTGTTGCAGTAATATTGAGAGGACTTCAAGAATACTACCAATTGGCGAAACAGCTGAGCAAGGAAATGAAGGTCTCCCACTGAGAGGTGAGGGCTTCACACTATGTAGGGATTCATATTTATGACAATAAATACATTTTTTTGTATCTTTATCATTCTATTGTTCTTTCCTAATATTGGATTAGTGTTTTGAGATGAAGATGAGCAAGGTTATCTATGCTTTGCAAGACTGTTTAATTTCATATATTCTGTAGTTAGGACTGATATTCTCCTATATTTGCAGTTCTACCCGATTTTGCCCAAGTTTACAAATTCATTGGCAGTGTCTTTGACCCAAATGTGACTGGTCAGTTGCAAAAACTTAAGAAGATGGACCCCATAGATGTTGAGACGGTAAGATACTATGTCAAATTGGTATATCTCTTATCAATGAATACGTAATTGGTTTGCTCTTAGTATCATACTGGTGCTTATTGGAATGCATAACAAGGTGTATCATTTTCCTGAATTTCTCATTTTTCTTCTTCATTCACAACCAGGTGCTATTGCTGATGAGAAATCTCTCTATCAATCTGACTAGCCCCGATTTTGAGGATCATGTGAGTGATGCTCTGGAAAGAACTTAACTAGTGTTCTTTATTGTCTTTTTCCTTGTGCATGACGTAAGATTCTTTTGTATTGATGTGTTATTCTTCTACATTTTTGCCTTTAATGTCAATAACTTGCTTCTTACACTCATCTTTAATTCATATTGGATGTATACACTATAACCATATACTATAAATGTATGATTGTTGGATCATATTCTAATAAAATAAAAAAACTGGCAGAGTTGGCACTGATGTCTATGTGTCAATAGGCCTCATCCATGCTTGTGATCTCCTAATGGCATGGGTGAGGCCAATTTCACTACCTGAAGGGAGGACTAATAGAACTTGACAATTTCCCTTGATCTTTTAATATCAATTCTGTCATTTATAAGAGAACGCTTGTTTTTTCCTTGACATCATTCCATATACCTGCTACATTGTTCATTTCAGTAACCAGTTTTCTGATGCTGAATTTCATTGGTACAGAGAAGGTTACTGTCTTCTTATGATATTGAGGCAGAATCAGTTGGAGCAAACAAAACCCTTAATGATCAATTAGCAAAAGTTGCCTAACTCTGGTGGCTAAAGGTGCCAATTTCAATTTGGATTTACTTCAGTCCACAGCCAATGTGAACCTGTATCGGATAGTAGTTTGCCAGGCGACAAGCTGAAAGTTCTGGCTCTCCATCTTAGGCTTGATGCTTCTGTTCATTCAGTTGTATAGTTTGCAAGTATTTTTCATTCAATGCTATGCTTTATATGGGAAATAGGTGAATGCCTCATGTGAGTGTACAGAGTAACAAGCCGATTATGTATAGTGCTCAATCATTTTTCTCTTGAAAGTTTTGACTCTTTATGGTGGACTTTGTCTAACACTATAGTGCGATCTTCTGTGTGCTACGGTGATGAATCCTGTATGAATTGATGCTAGTGTTGATACTGTACAGTTCCAACATGTCTTATGTTACTCTTTCTAACTTGGAGAAAACAGTATTTGGGCAGAATATTGTAATTTTATTTGTACAGATCAGTTCAGAAACCGTCATTCTTCTGTTTCTATACTTTGAACAGGAGCTGAAAATTTCTGTGAATGTGTATGCTTTTTCGATTACCCCAAATTTCAATAAATATGCACTTGATCAATTTTGTTTGAATTGAATGAGACGAAAGTATGTCCAGCTTTCCTTGCAAGATGGTTTAATCTGCTTCTCTTTTTAAAACTCATAGCTTCAAGCAGGTGATCTTGAAGCAAGACAAACAATGGAACGGTAGAATCAGAGTCCGAGGAAAGTCTACCTGTAAACTGAAAACATCATGCTATGCTTGTCTACGGAGTCGATGAATACTAAATTTCGCAAGTCCGCATTTTCTGCAGATTTTCTGAGAATAGTTCGTGGGAAAACTTTGCATTAGGTCTAGCAACTAAAAATAATTGTTGGCTGAGCGTGGTTGTTCTGGTACAGCTAGGGCGTTCTAAATCCAGCAGCTTCACTCTCAGAAAACCAGAGTTTTAGACGGCAAAAGATGAAGTTCGTCCCAACATTTGTCTGAAAATGATGGAAAGGTGAGCATGTCTACAGATTTGGAGAAATCCTCGAGGAGTTGTTGAGATCAGAAACTGGAAACTCATTCCAGAAAAGTTCTAATGTCAAAGTTGGGATTGGAATCCTAATCCTAATCCTAATCCTAATCCTAATAATAATACTAATCCTAATTTTAATACTAATAATAATGATAATAATAACAATCAATAGTAAAGAATCAAAATGTGATGGATTTTTTTCCTAAAGATATGTGAGTAATCATATCGTTAAAAATTATAATCTTTTCATTTAGTGTACCGTTTTAAAATTTTAAATATAAATACAGTAGGATTAATGATTATTATCTTTTGATTTGTTTTAATTAACGGAAACGACCTTTCTACATGTAAGAATAAGGTTGTGTATTATTGGATCTTTCTAGATTTCATATTTCAGTCCGACTCTTAATAAATATTGTTATTAATGTTGTTGATTTGTTTCAATTAAATTATGAGTATATAATTATTTGAAATTTATGTGTTTCAAAGAAATTATTTAATGAATCAATAATTTAAAATTAATTAATAAGTTTAATTTAATACATAACTTTTAACACTATTGCAATATAAATTCTTTTAACACTAAAAAAAAGATTAATCACAAATTTCTCTGGTGGGCCTAAAGTAGAAATCCTAAAGTTTAATGGGTTTAAAGTAGAAGACCCAGATCTTTTAATCGGGTCCAGAAATTGGATGATCCGAATATAAATAATCGGTTCTCTAGGGTTTCTTAGTCTTGTCGTTGTACTCTGTTCACAGGAGGAGAAGCTCTGCGTCTCTGCAGTTGCTACGAGCGTAACAGGGAATTTTCCGGTTTAATCAACAATGGTAGCTTTGTCACTCTTTTTTTTCTCTGTACCCATCTGGGTTTCTTGGATTCTTGTGTACTGATGTGTGTATAGGCTTAATTGGGTTGTTTTGTTTTACGTTTCAGATCATCCCAGAGAAGAACAGGAGAGAAATTTCCAAGTACCTCTTTCAAGGTTACTCCAGTTCTCGAATTTTTTGTTCTAACGCGTTGATTGATTTGATTTATTGTTTTGTGTTCAGTTCCACTCGTTAGTAACCCAGGAACCTATGAAACATGATAAGGTTTTGTTTTTATGCTTTGATTTGGTTGCTTATGATCCAAATAGATCGTTGAATACAATAGCATATATTTTACTTTGGTAAGTGATTGAGGAACTTCAATGATAGCTTTTAAGAACCTATATATCTTCTGTTGTTATCATTCTTTCCATTTTGTTTTTTGTTTTGTTGTGCACTGGAAACATTGAGTTGTCTTGTGTAGCTTATGCAATTTGTAGCTTTACTTGAGAGAGACAATTGAGTTGAATTGGAGTAGTGAAATCTAAAGGATTTTGACGAGGAAGATGGTATCTAACATCTTTTTGTATTTGTTGGGAGCTTGTAGAGGGAGTTTGCTATGCCAAGAAGGACTATAATCTTGCAAAGCACCCAGATATCGATGTTCCTAACTTGCAGGTGATTAAGCTCATGCAGAGCTTCAAGTCCAAGGAGTACGTTCGTGAGACATTTGCTTGGATGCATTACTACTGGTACCTTACGAATGATGGAATTGAATTTCTGAGGACTTACCTCAATCTTCCATCAGAAATTGTCCCTGCCACTTTGAAGAAATCTGCAAAGCCTGCAGGTCGACCCATGGGTGGTCCACCAGGTGACCGGCCCAGGTAATATATTCATGTTCAGCAATCTCCTGTTTCTCTAGCTTTTATAATTCTCTCCAAGCGCCACTTGGTTGCTTAAATTGTGCTTAATATGTTGTTTCTTATTGTGTATAGAGGCCCACCTCGCTTTGAAGGTGATCGACCCAGGTTTGGTGACAGAGAAGGATATCGTGGGGGTCCTCGAGGAGGTGATTTTGGTGGAGAGAAGGGAGGCGCTCCTGCAGATTTCCAACCATCATTCAGGGTAATCTCAACTTGGTTATTTTATATACAGTGGTTGGAGAAATATCTCAGTTTTCTGCTTGTATAAATAGGCTGCAGTACGCAATATCTTTGCTTTCATGCAGTTTTCGGAAAGAAGGGATTTGTTTCTTATTTCCTAACATTTCCTTATCCTCTTTAAACAAAGCATTCCACAATCAAAATATAGTGGTAGCAATCAATTCCATCCTATTAAATTCATCATGTGTTATAATGGTATTAAGTTGCAGTTCAGGCTTATAGTTTTAGAACCTTCAGTTACACTACCTTGTTTAAGTTTGGCTTTGTTATCCATTACTTGTTGGAGTGACTGAATGCATTTAGTTGACACTGCTTTTGGTCTGCATTATCTATTCTTAGTTGGTTTCATCCTTGCAATCCTGCAGGGCTCTGGTGGAAGGCCTGCCTTTGGTAGAGGTGGTGGAGGATATGGTGGGGGGGCTCAAAGTAGTTCTTCTGGCTTTGCTTGAATGTCTTCAAGTGTTTTCTATGGTTTCGTTTTCCCAAATGTAGTAGTTTTGATATTTAAGAACTGTTTTCATCTGTTGAGACTTTTGAGGTTTTGAAGATTGAAAGTTGTTTCTGAATTAAAATATAAATTTTTGCTAAATTAGAACTTCTTTCCCACAAGCAATAGATTTCCGGTTGAAGATTACAGAATAAAATCAGAATCCATGTATAACCAGTAGTCATGAATTAAGGATTTCTGCGCCGCAAAGGTTCGCAAGTGGGGAGCGTTTGGATTACTTAAACCTGTTTTTTCCTGTTAAAATAAGAAACCTGAATGGAATAGTTTTTTCTTTATGTATACTGCAATTTATAAATTAGAAACAACGATTAAAGGTAAGGCTGTACATTATTAGTTTTCTTCAAACTTTACATATCAGCAGATTATTATTAAGTTGTTTTTGATTATATACTAATTTATGAGCAACAAGGTTGGATTGCAAACGTAATGAGAAAGGATTGTCACCAGCGGGAGGCCGGTTGTGACCATCTGGGGACTAATTGAAACTTGAGAATGAAACTGCGTGATTTTCAATTAGTTTGAATTGGTTCGGATTAGGTAGGATGATTATCCCAAATCTGAAATGGATCTAAAACCTTCATCTATTAATTTGAATCAGGCAAAACGATTAGTCCGAATCTTAATTAGTTTTACAACCCTTTTTCCATCAATTCGAGGTCAGGCTGAATTTGTTTCTTTTATTCTGTTTTCTTCTTTTTTCAGCATTTTTGTTGCAATTGCAATGTGAAGTTAGGTTAACTTTGCCAGTGCATGTTATATTGCTTGGAGAATATTTCAGATAAGGAAAGAAAGAAAGAGAAGCCAGAAAGGAGAGTACTAGATTTGATCAATTCAGCATGATCTTTATTAAATTTTCTGGTGCTAATTTATAGGACTCACTCACATAAAGTAAGGAAACTTGCAAGGAAATAACAACCTAGAAATTACAAATCACCGTAACTTAAGTCATCAGTTTACTAATGAAACTCAACAACTTTAACTTATTCGTATCATAACTTAAGGCGTCAGTTTCCCAATGAAACTCAACAATCCTTACCTATTCGTATTAAACTCAAGGCATCAGTCTCCTGCACGAAACAGAGCACCGAGAGGAGATTGTTGACCGTCCGAAATTTTCATTTTGAAAGAAACCACACGAAAGTTTGATAGGCAGCCATGTGAATGCTGTTATTAGTCAAGGTTTGCCGTGCTAAATAGGGATAATCCTCAAACCAGTTTCAACATCCTGTAAATTCTCGCGGCAAATGTGTTGGGATCATCCAAACTGAAACCAGAGGTCAAGAGAGCTACATCAAAGAGGAGCAGGACCATGT
>JANVCL010000007.1:25490467-25503592 GCA_026546855.1 Erythroxylum incrassatum | reverse complement strand
TACTTTACTCATGTCTATCGTTTCTTGGTTCAAAAACTTTCATTCATTTGTTCTTGACTCGTGACTAATCACCAAAATTTTTCATTCAATAATTCTAATCTTCTACGAAAAGGTCGGGGTCCAACAAAGAAAACACCTACCTTTGACTAGCCTATATTTGTTTGACTAGGAGCTTAGTTAACCTATCCCCTAATCTAACAAACTTCACCTGTTTGGTAAATTTCTATCCCTATGTTAGGCTAATTGAAACAAAACCCTTGAATTAGTCAAACCGTTACAAATACTAACTTTTAAAAATAATTTGTCATTAATTTTCAAAAGCATTAAAGCATCTTATTTTGATAAAAAAATTGATTCAAAACTATTTCAAAAATTTACTTAAGTTGTTTGAAGATCAAGTGCAGCACTACACTCTCATAGGGCATATCCTCGAACATACCAATGGTATTCAAGAACATACTCTACGAAGGTAGCATGCTAGAACAGTCAGTCAATCATAACTATTAAAACTTTTCGCGCATCACACGTATATTTCAAAAAACCACTAACCAAATTGGCCCCTTTTTTATAAACATCATAATCACAATTATTATTACCCTCATTGATCAATCTCATTTACAAACATTTCTAATTTGGAAAATCATTACAAAATAGAATTATTCAAATACCCAAGGTATAATAATTATGGAATACACATTTTGATACAAAATAATGAAATATATATGCAGATGCGAACTGATCTCGACCTCTATTTCTTACTCGAATGCAGTGGCTAGACTAATTTATCTAACTGACGATCTTCTCTAAGCCTGAAAAATGTTGAAAATTTTAGGTTGAATTTTGCAAACTCAGTGAATGGACCATCCTCGATCACTCACTCAATCACATAACACATCAACTCATACAATCACATATTTCACATCATTTCATTTATCATCATGTAGCTTCACAAAACTCTTTTGCTCACAATTTTCACATTTCATATTTAGAGCAGTCAAACAGTTCATTTCGATCATCTAAAACATAAATATCAATTATATATGCAACGCATATGAGACACACTTCCAATTTTTATTATCGTGACCGAGTGCCTTTTTACTTGCCCATATCTCTTGTAGATATTGGGCTTATTTTAGATATTGTCTCATCCCTTATGGATACCGGTCATATTAACAACTAAGCATGTGGCTCTTGTGTGTATTTTGAGTTTTAAGATCTTTCAGATTAGTCACTCCGGTCACAACTGCTATTATGTTATCATGCATTCATGTAATGAAATGCGTCAAATGTATTCAGTCAACCAAATGTGCTTGATGTTACACGTTCATATTCACTACCACAATTTGTATTTTATGCATCAAACGCCTTGGACAGTCAATGTCTGGAATCAACACAATCGCATTCACATAATAATTTAATACAAAATTTAAAACAAACAATTAATCAAGTGATACCATCTAGGTTACTCACAGTACGCTCTAGATTAGCATTTGCTTCCTTAATCCGGAAACGTCTAGATGCAGATGTTCTATCCTGTGTATCCACATCATGCAATACATGCATCGCAAACACATTATTAATTGCACAATCATATAAACATTCAATTGTACCCATATGTATAGGTGTAATGTATAATGCATGCTCAATTTGACTATTCCTGGAATGTTTCCTTAATCACGTCTCTTGATCAATCAAACCTTATCATTTGTATAAGTCTAGCTTATTCTTAGGTTTAGACCTCAAGAACAATTGGTTATGCTAATATCATAATTCAATTACTCGTCATTTCTTTTCTAGTAGTATATGCTCTTATAATACCCAATTCTCAGTCACCTTTACTTAATACATATTTCTCAACTCTTTTGAATCACAACTACTATCATATGAACATCTTCATTCCCATTATACTCATGCCTTTGGTACTTTGATATCAACAATTCGTTCACTAAGTTATAACATCATCAATCAATCATTCCAGCTTTTCTCAAAATAAATTTTCAGGTCAATTTTGCATGACATTTTGACAAGACAAATGAAGTATTTAGGCCATATATTCTCCTACAGAAATGTTCTCATATGTCTTAAGTTTCTAACAACACTAAGGTCATACAATTTGGTTCAATATTTTTCAAGTTATACACAAAACACTTTAGACTGTTCTCACATCATGACAAGACACTACACTCAACTTCACGCCAAAATTTGAAACTCTTAGAGACAGAATTAAAAGTCGATTTCTTCATGAAATTTATATCCATATGCCTCAAGTTTAATCTAAACTTAAAATCATCCCATTGGGATGTCTACAAATCAAGATATGTCCAAAATACATATGCTTGTTTAGTGAAAACACTCCATTTAACATTGTTGAGAATTAATTCAAAATTTAGAGTTGTTTAAATTTCTTTAGAATAGGACTTAGTTTATTTTTAATCTTATCTTATAAGCCATATTTGTTGGTTGAAATATCTATTTTAGTTTTTTGTATTTTGTCTATATAAGGCAACCAAGTTTAATAATAAAAGCATAGGAGTGTTATGTATTCTTTAATCTTTATCTTATCCCATCTTATTCATCTTCTTTTCTTTAAAATCCCAACAGTCATACTTTATTTTCTTGACTTGCCTTAATGAAACTTTTAGGTTGTTCCAAATAGATTTCTTCATCTAATTCTCCATTGAGAAAAGCAGTTTTTACATCCATTTGATGTAATTCAAGATCTATACTGGCTACTATAGCTAGAATAAGACAGATTAAGGAAAACTTCACTATAGGTAAAAAACTTTTCTCGTAATCAATTCCCTCCTACTATATATATCATTTTGCTACAAGGCGTGCCTTATATCTTTCAATACTGCCATCAGCTTTTCGCTTTATTTTGAGAACCTACTTATTCCCAATTTCTTTACGCCCTTCAGAGAGGTCAACTAAGTCCTATACTTGATTGGAGCTTAAAGAAGTCATTTCTTCTTTCATTGCTTTCATCCATTCTTCTTTAATAGGGCCAGTAAGAGACTCATTTACATTCCTTGGCTTTTCTTCCTCTTGTAAAACAATCGTATTAATTTCTTCTTTAATCTCAAAAAGACATCGGGGAATCATAACTAAGGTTCATCATAAACAAATTCATGATTATTCGTACCAGTCTACCACCCATATAAAGTGCTAGTAACTGATTTCATAGGCACACGATTAAGTTCATAAGTGGTTGCTAGCCACGCATCACCCCAAAAAGTGATTGGTAAATTTGCTTGGGTCATCATGGATATAATCATTTCTACTAACATCCTATTTCATCTTTCAGCGACGCCATTTTGTTGTAGGATTCTAGGAATTGTTAAATGCCTTTCTATTCCTTTCTCATCACATAAAGCCTTGAACTTTTTTGACAAGTATTCTTGTTCATGATCAGTTTGTAATGCTTTTATTTTCTTATCTAATTCATTCTAAACCAAATTCATGTATTTTATGAAGCAATCGAATGCTTCCGATTTATGAGAAATCAAATAGACATAACCATATCGACTATAGTCATCTATGAATGTGATGAAATAAACTGCCCCACGTCTAGCCCTTACATTCATAGGACCACAAATGTCAGAATGAATTAATTGCAATGAATATAAAGCTTATGTTCCCTTTCCAAATGGCTTTCTTGCCATTTACCAGCTAAACAATGCTCACATGTAGGTAGATCTACTTGACTTGGATTACCTAAAAGCCCTTCTTTAGATATCGACTAATTCGATTTTGACTAACATGACATAGTCTAGCATGCCACAAAGTTGCATCATTGTTGGAGTTACTAGATGTAAATAATGAATAACTAACATTATTATTTTCCTTTAACACATCTAGTAAAATAAAACCATCCAATAAGATACCATGACCATAATTAATAGATCCAAGATACAAATCCATTCCACCACTGTGGAAATTTATATTAAAACCGAGTCTATCCAACATTAATACAGATAAGAGATGCCTATGAATCTGTGGAGCAAATGATACTTCATGTAGGATAAGAGGTCGTCCTCCACACATGTCCAATTTACATGTGCCAATTCCTTGTACAAGAACTATGGAATTGTAACCTATATAAAGCCATCGACTACCATGTGGGAGTTTACGAAATTTAACGAAGGCATCTCTGTCCTTCACTACATGGTTGGTTGCTCCTGAGTTTGAAATCCATAAAGGATATGATTTAGTTAAAAAACAGAACAAGAAACATTCACAAAATAAATGTTTGTACTATAAAGTTGTACCTTCTTAGGGTCAGTACAATCTCGAGGAAAGTGGCCCTTATTACCACAATTATAACACTTCACTTGTTTCATGTTTTTCTTTTTGAAGGGACATTTTCCCTTTCACGTTGGTTCCATTTCGCCTTCTTGGATTCCTAAAGAGAGTGGTTGAATTTCTTATTCTTCTTCCACTTATATCCACCATGATGCTTGCGTTTCTTGTTCATAGCTCCATGTAAGCTAGAACTAACTGCATGCCTCAGAAGACATCTTTGAGGCTTCAAGATGCTCTTCTTCTAAGATGAGATGCCTCATAGCATCTTCCATTGTCTTGATGTTTTCATTATGAGTTAGGTGCATCTTCATATGCTTCCAACTATGAGGTAATGAACGAATCACAGCTTGCACTTGTTGTTCATCAGAAAGTTCATGACCAACATCACGTAACTCACTTACCATGTTGGACATTTTTCTCAGATGTTTTTGCTTTGTATCATCTTGGTGCTTGTTACAAGTATCAAACTTAATGGTAAGTGACCTCACTTTGGTCACTGAAGGACCTCCAAAATGAACAGCTAGTGCCGACCACTTGTCCTTTTCAGTTTCAAATTTATGAAACTCACACATGATATCATTATCTATGCTACTTAGCAATGTGATGCGAACTAAAGAGTTTTTCTTTTTCATAATTCATATGCATCACGGTCCCTCCTGTGTTAGGTTGTAATGCCCTCCTCAGGAATGTCCATGGTTAGGTTTAATGGTTGAAGAGCCTCTTGCTCCTCCAGTACATATTGGATTTTCATACTCCAGATTTCATAATTGTCATCATTGAGTTTCTCACCCCTATTGAGTTCAGCAACAATATTCTTCGAAGCAGTAGCCAATTTGAAACATTAAGTTTTTATAATAAGAAATAAATATTTATGCATGTTAATGTCACACTAATTGTTCATAGAGTAAATAATTAGATCACAATTGCTTATGAAATCAAAAGTCCACAAATGTGTTCAATCATCATTCATATAACAATCGAATCCTAATTACTTTACTTTAGACAAATTCCTATATAAAATTCATGTAAACATATTACATAAATATTAAGATGTTGTTCTTATAAAACAACACATTGTATTAGTTATATTACAACATATGAACAATCTATAGGTAACGAACCCTCCGCGAAATAGAGTTCACGAGTTCGCGTGACACAGCCCACGAAGCTCTATTTACAATAGCTCTTACTATTTCCATTGGAAGACTTAGATGATATAAGGTCCTAATCAACTCCTTTCTACACATCTCTTTAATAAATGCCATCACTAACAAATTATAAGTCTTCTCGTTAGACATAGTATTCCAGAGCTGTTGGGGCTCGGGTCGCGTTCCTAATCCTGAGGCACCCATTTGGGGCAATAAGGAGGGATCGTGCGAGAGACGCGTTGAAAACCACTCGATTTGTCAGAAATTTCAACGTCAATGTTGACGGGTTCACCGCAACATACTCTGGGCCTCTCTGCAACATACTTTGGGCCTCACCACAGTGAAACCTTCGGATAAAGCCCAGACCACCAACATTCAACAATACAAACATAGATACATTTCTTTTAACACCATACAATATCCTATTCCATTACTAATAACAATTCCCAATCTCAACTAAGGAGGTAAACATGAACATACACAAAAGAAATTTATTCCATTCATAATTTCATTTCTAAAACAAAAAAGTTTGAAAAGCTTTATTTACATATCAAAAGCCATAACCTTGGCTTAATACAAAATACAAAATGCACATGATACAATTGAATGCTTATGCTTAATATGATTCTATGTACCAAAAGTTTCTGAACTAACTTAATTACAAAAGTCTCTGTTTTTGTTGTTGCCAAACTTTACAAGGATCAATGTTGATCTGCTTTTTCTTCACCTGCAGAGTGGAAGGTAATGCAGTGACCTGCGAAGCTCAGTGGCTTATATATTTATAGCCATTGACAACGAGCCACACAATAAAACCTACATATACTTCATATATTCATATACATCTATATCTCATTGGGCTAGCAATTCAATCATTCACAATTCTAATTCAAATATTCATAGTTAAGAATACTATCACATAAAACATATCATATATATTTAAGCATCAAAACATAATATTCAATTTTTGTATCATACTTGACAATTCAAAGATGCAATGCACAAACAAATGGCTCGAGAGGTCCATGGAACGAAACGGAGAAACCAAAGTTTATATTGTGAACAAAATGAGTCCAAATTCTCAGGATCTCGTGACCTCAAGCGAGCAGCCGGGAGAAGGCTATAGGTCAATGTGCATGTGACTAACAAAACAGGTTCTCTCTTGCCCAAACACAATCAAAGTTCGATGCTTAACTCATTCCATCAAATAATCATACTTTTATAACTCTTATGCTTTTTCCTCTTTCCATTTATACAAAATGCCATGACATTTTTCAAGACATAACATGATCATGCATCATAAATCACAATGCATTTTCCTAATCACAATAATTCGCCATGAAGCTAGTTAATATACAATACACATTCATTCAATTCAAGAAATTTAGCATATATTCACCAATAAAACAAACTTGCCCATAATACACAATAATCATAAATATATTACCCACCTACTTACTTGCAAAATTCAAGTCAAGCTTGCCTTTCCTCTTGCTCTTAGATTAGCATTCCTTGGTTTCCTTCAACAAACAAAGTTCCCATTCAAAACAATATTATAATACAAATCCATAAGACTTCAAAAAAAATCTAGAACAAATAACAAAAGGGCTTAGGCTTAACCTACCCATAGTCTATCTAGGTTAGAAAACTCAACCTAGTTTAGAAATCCATAAAAATCCATCTAGGGTTTCTCTTCTTTCTTCTAACGCAAATTCATCTTTCTCTCAAATCCCTTTTGTTTTTCTACTAAGCAAGAAGAAGGATGATACTTAGCTTAAGTTTAGCCCAAATCTTCTTCTTCTTCTTTCACCTTCTTCCCTAGCTCTCCCACGATTTCTTCTTCTTTTCTCCTTTCTTCTCACAACTTTCTCTTCTCTTTTCTAACTTTCACGATTTTTCTCTTCTTCCTTCTTTTAATTCAAGACAACATTTTACTTGCTCTTCCCCTTTTACCCCTTATTTACCTTGTCTTGCCCATTATGCTCCTTTACGTCTATTAAAACTAACATCTTATACTACTAACTCCTTACTAAATCCTTATCAGGTAAATGAAGAAATTTGATAACACTTCCTTCTTGAAAAAGTTTCCCACTGTCTTAAGTTTCTAATGACACCAAAATCATTCAATTAGGTTTAGAAATTGAAAATTTATACCCCAAATATTTTCAAACTATTCTCATTCTATAACAGTATACTATATCCTCCAAAAATTGAAAGTCTTAGAGACTGAATCAAAATTTGATTTCTTCAAATAATCTGTATATCTATGTCTCCAGTTTACTCCAAATCAAAAATCATCTCATTTAGAAGACTACAGAATAAGATATGATTAAAATACTGTGTATGTTCGGTAAAATCTCCAATTCATACTCTTCCAAACTGTACCCTTACTTTGATTCAATCAATCTTTTTCAAATCAATTCCAAAAGCTACAAATTTTGATGGAGCGATAGAGAAATGTGTTATAAATCTATTGGTTCAAAAATCAGGTCATTTGGAGGTCGGATGACAAAGTTATGGCCAAAAGAGTCAAACATGTTTAGAGCTGGAAAACCCTTTGGGTGCGATCGCATGAAATAAAGGTGCGATCGCAAGGAAGAAGGTGTGATTGCAAGAGTGCTTGTGCGATCGCAAGAGGGTCTGGTGCGAATGCAACCGAATTTGTCCTGACTAATATATCCTCTACGACATCCTAGCTTGTAATGGTCATATCTCTCAATTCCGATATCTAAAAATTTCATACTATATACCGTTGGAAAGCTAAGAAGATAAGGTATAACTTTCATGAAGATAACTTTATTAATTCAGCCTAGATTAATCCAGTTTTTCTCTTAAAGTTAGAACACTCATATACATTCATCCAACAATGTACTATGCCCAGTTCTTAATTCCATGTCAAGTTTTGGGACTCTTAAAACATAATTTAAATTCAATGTCTTCATGAAAAATGTATCCATATCTCTCTAGTTTAATCCAATTAAGAATCATCTTGTTTGGATAACTAGAGAAAATGTCATGGCTAAAATACTTAAGCATACTCAATAAACATGCTACTGCTATATTTTCCAAATCATCTTCCAATTTTTGATTCCAGATTTTATCCTATCACATCTTATACTAAGATCACCTCTTCTACTTTATTTACTCCTCATTTTCAACTCCATTTCAACTCAATATCATCCATAAAGAATTTATAGTCCATAATTGATCATGAACACTAATAACAAAACATACACATATATACCCACTCATCATCAACTTACTACATTCACTACCTTAATCTTGTCTATCATTTCTAATTCAGGAATTCTCCTTTTTCTTTACTCATAACTAATCGCCAACAATTTCCCATTTAATAGTTATAACTTGCAAGAAAAGTTCAGGGTCCAACAAGAGCATTCGCAACAGTTCACCTTGAGGTTGAGGTAATGTCACAAGTAAAGTCATGTACTTTATTTCAACATCTACATAAGCTAGGCAACCTCCAAAATATAATTCTTGCATCATGTTATTAACTGAAATAACATGTTGTGTTAGCCTGTTTCCAGGCATTAAATGCATGTTAACTAATTTTATATATATACTGCTAATACGTCTCTTCTGTGCCTCATATCAAATAAGCATAGGTGTCTGCTTAATAATAGGCATCTTCCTAAAAAACAAATTTTCAGGACTTAGAAGAGTGCATAAACTAACAAATTATTTTGTCTAACACTTAGCGAACTCATGCTCATATTATGGAAATAATTTAATTCTATTAGCAATATATTGACCTATTCAAATTATGCTATTAATTTCTAATCAATTAGAAATTTATTTCTAATCTAATCATATTCAAATATGAATAATTCAAATAGAATTAGAAACTTATTTCTAATTTAAATTATAATTGAACTAATCAATTTATCTTGGTTTAATTAGAAACTAATTTCTAATGAAACTCCTTTCTAATTTCAACTAAACAAATTAGTTTTGATTTAATTAGAAAACATATGTCTAATTTTAATTCAACGAAAATAATACAATTGGAAAACTCATTTATGATTTTGTTGGTTTTAGAAACTTATTTCTAAGTTTAAACTAAACAAATTAGTTTACTTTTATTAAAAAAAGTAATTTCTAATATTTTATATTAATTAGAAACTAATTTAACTATCTTAATTAGTTTGTGTAAATTAGAAAACTTATTTTTAATTCTTTATGTTACATTTAATTTAGAACATATATTAAGGTTTAGCCCAACTTCAATGTGGTTATTAACGCCTACGTCTTCAATCCTAATGAAAGAAAGTCATATATTATGTGTCCAAGTCATAACCCATAAGGCATCATATAGATATGACCCATTCATTGTTTGCTGGCCCAAAAGGTTATTATCACTTTGGATCACAGAACTTTAACCCTTTCTTTACATATCATTATAGCCCAAAACTATCACAAGCTTATTATATTGGATCTCAAAGCCAAAAGCCTTAACCCATTCTAGGTTGTTATGTCACATATATCTAAAAACTATAACCAAAAAAACCCATTTGTTAAGCCTTTGTCTTGTTATACTTATTCGGTCAACAAAACATGTAACTTTTGAGAGGCCACGTGCCTCTTGGTTGTTTTCAAGAAGAGAGGTCTTCCTCCTCATCTTCTCTGCAGTTCGTTTTCTCCTCCTTTTTAAAAAAAATCTTTTCTAGTTTCTGATGGTAGTAGAATCGCTTCTCTCTTGGAGGACAACTCAAACCTTATTCGGTCAAGTTTTGCTATCTTGATATTTTAAAAAAATTCTAGAGAAAGAAGTAACAAAAAAATCTTATATGATATACTCAAATAACTCATAAGCATATTATGATATAGCAAGAAACATAGCATATTCAAATTCATGATATTCATAGATATGCATGTAATTATTCACAAATAATCAATAGCTAAATTGAAACACAGATTTCGACATCTTGATGTTAGCATGCATATATAAAAAAATACCTACCTCTGATACCAATAGTAGAATAATTAAGATAGAGCATAATCACATAGATCATATTAAACAGGATCTTTGCATATGTATACAAAAAACAAAAATCACGTACTTGGATTATTGTTATAGTTCCTCCGGTTAAAAAAACTTTCCTTATACATAATTTTTTGTTAAAAGATGTCACTTATCTTTTCGTTTTTTAGTTTTTAAATTCAAAACCTTAACTACCTCTGGTAGTGATTTAAAGAATAATGACCATAATACCCCTAATGGGTGTATATGACTCATTAGGTTCCGTCTAACTTCAAGCATAGGACTAGCATACACCACAGTTAACAAACAATCTATTATACGATCAATCTTAACAATTGCATGAACAATCTGTGGAGAGGAATAGAGCACGTCTAAATCCACCAATTGATCATCCTAATATAACCAAATACCACCAGCACCAACTGGGTCAGCAATATAATACTTTGGTAACTTGAGCCTCTGAATCATCCATTTTGCCCGAGATCCAGAGATACGAGGTTCAACCATAGCCAAAATCGAAGGCTTCTGAGTACTCAATAAGTCCTTGGCATTTCGTAGGTAGGACTTGTTTCCCGCTCCTCTGCTATTCCATTGGACTAAATCCATTAGACTCGACTACAAGAGCCCCTGTTGTCAACTGCTCTCTAGAATAAACAACCATTACTTCACTTGTCACTACTACATGCTAGTCATTATTTGGAAACTACGTTTCCAAAACCACCGTATTCAGAGGTCTTCATTAGGAGGTCGACCATGATGCATGTCCAAGCCCTAATTATGTGGTGTTAAGGAGTGGGGATTGACGAAAGGAGCCACATTCTCTTCCATAGTGTCCCTTAGATTAACAACATCACCATAATTAACTAAACTGGGTCTCTGTTCCTGATCCCTAACAACCTGACGTTGTAAACCTTGCAAAAACCTCAAAGAGGTAGCCTCAGGAATATGAGCAGTGGATTTAACCTGTGGGCCAGCCCGTGTAAATTGTAAAACGGGTTTACCAGAGGTCCTAGGTTTTAAAGTAACTAGAGGCATTATTGGGTTGGACTTGTTTACTAACCACAACTTGGATTCAAGAACTAGTGTTGACCCTTACCCTTTCAATGGATCTCGAAATCCCTTCATTTTGCACCATTCTCGCCTCATTTAGATTCACTCCATCTTCCTCATGCAAAGTCGTAAATCTCGACCCCTTATTATTATCATCATTGGAAAGTTCACTCCCTTGATTTGTAGGATTTGCTCGTGGTTTCCTATGTCCCCTATGAGTCTATTCCATCATCCACGGACCAAAATCCCATGCATGCACCTCCAACTCCTTACCATGATCCCCATGAGCCTCTTTCCCTGACACCGATGTAGTAGTTTTCAACTGGTCAGCCACCAGAACTTCAATACCTGAGTCATCATCTGGTGGGGAGAAAGGGCAGAAACCTTTGTGTCCAAAATGACCACATCGGAAGCATATTAGTGTCAAACTTTCATTGTGAGATCCTACATTGGTTTGAGAGGGGAATAAAGTATGCCTTATAAGAGTACAGATACCTGTTGAACCTCGAACTTTTCTTGGAAGTTAGAACTATTATACGTGAAATGTTGGAAGTTAAAAGTTGGAAAATGTAATTGAAACATGCTCACTGAATATGCTTCGGTGTTTTAGCCATAACTTTTTCTCTAGTTATTCAAATTAGATGATTCTTGATTTAGATTAAACTAGAGAAACAGGGCTACAAATGTTCTCATGAAATTGAGTTTTGATTCAGTCTTTAAGAATTTCAATTTTAGGATGAAAATTGAGCACAAAATATTGTTTTAGCATAAGAATAGTTCATAACTATTTGGGTTATAACTTTCAAAGTATCAAATCAAATTGAATGATTTTGATGTCATTAGAAAATTGAGACAATGAGGAACATTTTTCTAGAAGGAAGTGAAAGCAAATTCCTTCAATTATATGATTAGAAAAAGGTCTTGTTTTTTTGGAAAGAGTTAAGCATGATTTAAATAAATTTTGAGGTCTTAATAGATTAATTACTTGTATTTTTTGGAATTAATTAGCATGATAATGGGAGTTAATTAGCATGTTAATGTGAGTAAGATTATATGACATAAGTTGATTGAATTGTAGTATGAAGGTGGTAAGATTGCATAAGGGGCAAAATTAGCAAGCCACTTAAGCTTTTAAGTTGCAAGGCTTATAAGTAAGGGTAAATTGGACATTGTTCACTCATTAATGGCAAAATTATAATAAGAAGGGTTGTTTGGATTTTAAGGAAGAAGCAAGAACGAAAATTGGGAGAGAAGAAACTAAGAGAAGAGAGAAGAAGGAGAGAGTCAGTGGAGAAGAGGAGAAAAGAAGGAAAGCCATGTTAGGTTTTGATTTTTCTTAGTTTTCAAGAGGGATTTTGAAGTTTACTCAAGAAGGAAAAAGGAAGAGGAGGATGAGAGCTTCCATTAGAGCTAATAAACTCTTTATTTGGTGAAGGATCAAGGTAAGATCATTTTTATATGTTGGATTTTTGAAAGGGTTTTGGTTCATATAGCTTAAGAAATGTATGGGTTTAAGTTTTCTATGATCAATTTTAGTGATTATGTCTTATAGGTTTCTCAATTGGAATGCCTATTGATTTGGAGATTTTTGTCAATGTTAAAGAAAATCAAGAGAGGTAAGAGGGG
>JANVCL010000007.1:25388283-25438213 GCA_026546855.1 Erythroxylum incrassatum | reverse complement strand
AAATATTTATTATTATTTTAAAACAAAAATTAAAAATTCACAATAATTATAAAAGTTGAAATAAATAAAATAAATAATTAAAAAACTTTAAAATAAAGGGAGGAAGGAGAAGTAGGAGGGAGGGAGATTTCAAAAAAAATTTAAAATTTTGCAAAAAAGTCCCTCTATTTTTAAAAATTTCGGATGACAGCTGATATTTTGAATATTAACCGATACCGACTAGTACCATCCGAAACAATCCGATATCAACTAATATTTAAATTGAATACAATCGACCATTCGTTTTGTACCGATTTTGGTTTGATACGGCACATATCGGTCGATATAAAATGGTATTCACACTAATGACTTCACAATGCTTCTCTTAATATCAATGATTAAAAAACTTAATTAATTGACTGATTCATTTATAAAAAAATCTTGAAATTTTTAATATTTTCGTTTAGTTTTTAACTTTTCGCCTTGATTTATTTTAATAACTATATTTTTAAAATTTATTAATTTATTAATTAATGAAACAAATTTTCTAAATTAATAAATATTTATAAACTCAAATAAATAAATTAATTTTTATTTAACAAATTTTTAATTAAAGTTTATATTTTTAATAAGTAAAAATAATCTCTTTTAATTATATTTTAAATTATTTAATTTTATTTAATTTTTGGGTGAATTTAGATCGTTTAATACCGAGTAAATTTTTTAAACCTTAAATCTTTTTAAATAATGTTACGCCCAGTATAATTTTTAAAATAATATTGTTTCAAATGTTAAAAAGTTTTAAAATTATATATTAAATCGATATTATTTATAAAAAGTTAAATTAAAATGATATTATATTTAAAAGAACGTCCAGTCCGATTTTCTAAATTCGAATTTAATAAGGTGGGAAAAAGTGAAAGGAAGTGGGCAGTATAAGTGCTGGTCCTACCTGATAATGAGACCCACTAAACACTCCTCACGTACTCGCAACTTAGCTGCCAGACCCCAGTCTCCACCAAGGCACCATCAGAACGGGGAACATACAAGAGGACCTTTCACATTGGTCATGGCTTGAGAACGGGAATTGAATCTATGAGATTTAATCGCCCGATGTTCTTCGGTAGCTCAATGATAGAACGGTAAGCTATTAACTGACTGGTCGTAGGATTCGATTCTGTTCAGTTCTCCGAAGATTGGACATGCTGAAGGAATATTGTTGTCCCTGTTAGTTATAGCAAGACTATAGCAGGAATTTTACATCTGCAGAAATTGAAGAGAGTCTTGAGAAAATTTACACCAGTTGATAGGCCAGATCGTACTCAATATCAAATCAAGATAATCAGATACAAAGGTACATCAAAAACAAGGGAAATCAGACAGTAAAACCAGTTTAAATTTATGCTCTTGTAGTGTACATGCTATTAACAAATTTCTTTCAGTACATCTGAAGGAAATCCTAGCAACGAACGTAGCCAACTCGTGTCAAAGCAACAATAAAAGAACTATCTTCCATCATTGTTTATTAGCTGGGAAAAGACTAGGGTGGTTGATATGTCTGAGCTGCTAACATTCAAATGATTCTCTCTTTCAGTCTGTGTGCTGCTATATGGAACACCAGGAGTTTCTCTAGACCTTGGCAGGTCATTTGCATTCATATTGCTGTCTTCTTGTGGTTCTATTGGTGCTCCAGATTCCTGAAGCTGTAGTATGTACTCCAAATTCCACAGTACATCACCCATAGTTGGCCTATCGACACCATAATCAGCCAAGCATTTTTCAGCCGTTTCTCCAAACTTCTTCAAAGAGTTAGCTTTAATCTGTCCCACTAGATTTGGATCAATAATCTTGTCAAGCATTCCCTTCTTCTGCCATTGCATTGCCCATTCAGCTAAATTCACCTGCTCCCTAGCAAGTAATGGATCAACAGCAGGTCTTGCACATAGAACTTCAAAAAGCACAACTCCAAATGAGTAAACGTCTGATTTATCTGTAAGTTGCTGTCTTCGAAAGTACTCGGGATCAAGATAACCAAAACTACCTTTCACACCAGTACTTACATGGGTCTCATCAAGGCATGGGCCTGATCTTGAGAGACCAAAATCAGCAACTTTAGCCCCATAGTTTTCGTCCAGCAAAATGTTTGTAGACTTAATGTCACGGTGGATGATACCCTGTGTGGAGCCTGTATGAAGGTAGTGAAGGCCCCTGGCTGCACCAATGCAAATTTCAAGCCTTTGCTTCCAAGATAATGGTGGATGACTTGAACTGTATAAATGATTCTTCAACGGTCCTTTTTCCATGTACTCATAAACCAGTATCATTTCTGACTGCTCTTCACAAAACCCAACAAGTGAAACAAGATGCCGGTGGCGTATCTTGGACAAAACTGCTATTTCAGTCTGGAATTCTGGAAGCCCCTGCCTAGATCCTGGAACACCCCTTTTTATAGCAACCTTTGTGTTGTCTTTGAGAACTCCTTTGTACACCATACCAAATCCACCTGAGCCAATAATCAGAGTTTGATCAAAGTTGTTCGTTGCAGATTGTATCTCAGCAAAGGGTATCCTCAAGCTGTGTGATCCATTTGGACCAGGAGATGTATTGATAGTTACTTCAGACATTCTACTTCGTGAACTGCCCCCAAATACACGGAGAGGAGTCCAGCCAGCACTCTCCGAACGCCTTGTTTTTGACTGCTTCTTCTTCTTTTTCTTGCATGTACATGCAAACAGGACAAGTAGAAACAATGACAATACAGCTATACCTCCAAGGATTGGACCAACAATAATCCAAATGCTTTTCTTCTTAGAACCCTTTTGTGAAGCTGGAACCATCTTCATTATCTCCACCCCATTCAAGATAGCGTTAATTTTCACTGTACTACTAAGGTCTGAAGGTCCAATACTTACACTTATGGATCCTGAATCATCAGAAGCAGCAACAAAGTCTATGTAAACAGGAGATGCGAGCAAGTGGAATGTCAGTGCCGACAAATCAACATCTTTATATGCAGTGTTGTTGTTTATAAACACGTCAAAGTACAACTGATTAAGTGAATTGCTAACTATGTCACAGAAATGAAGCCGAACAAAATGCGAGCTGCCACCCAAACCACCTACTGGGAATTTCCAGGTGACGTTGAATCTTGCGTTAAGGCTGCTGTTGTCCCTATTCATCTCCTGGGCAGTCATGTAGACACTGTCAGGGGCAATTTCTCTGGTCGCACCACCACTCTGGTAATTAGGAGTATGTGTAGTCGCAACACGTTTGGCAGCAGATTTTATAACAAGAAAATCATCATCAGGAATCCAAGTTCTCCACAATGTGTCATTGAAAGGTGTCAAAGTTGAACCTCCAACATTAATCCTATGAATTGTCTCAAGAACATTAGATGTAACATTCGTAATCTCTTCAATTCCATTTTCCGTAACCAACCTAGCTCCTTGATCTATAATAAGGTCCCCAGGAGCTGAAAATAGTTCAATCCCACTAACAAACGCGTAACCTTCATCAACCTCAGGGGTAAACAGAATCTCCACCATTTCACTATCTACTTTTAGTATATACTCTTTGACTACAAGAATTTGGGTACTAAAATCACTCAGTATCGTGTACCCATCAAATGCAACACTAAACTTAGCGGTCAACAAATTAAAACCTTCTGCTACAAACGGCGAGAAATGAAAACGTACCAAATGAGTCCCATTTCTCTTGATACTAAACTTGTACCCCGAAGCTTTAGTGAAAACTCTTGCAGTATGATACAAAGTGAGTGAATTTGCAGATGGGTTCTTGTTCGTTACTGAAACGGACCGATAAGATGAGATAAAATCTGACCCTGGTTTGACGGAATCAGCTAGAAAATTTCGGTTGTCGACGGAAACACTGGTGGTCGAGCCACAATTTAGAAGATAGTTGTCCAGGGGAGTAAAGGAAGTAGAGCTGAAAGAGATAAATGAGAGGAGAGTCAGTGAAAGAAAGTAGAGTCTTTTGGATGCCATGAAAGAGGCTCTCACAACTCTTCAGAGAAGCTTTCGAGATGATAAGCAACGTTTAGTGGACTAGAGCCACTGCTAAGAAAAAAGGGTCATTTGGGTTTGACTCTGTAAGGAAGCTTGGATTTTCCTTAAAAGTACAGTGGAGGGACTCTGAATTCGGCCTAGACAGTGCAATTTTTCTAATCATTGTCTCTTGTAATGAAATCAACCGTTCACATTTAGTGGATAACAATGGAGGTCAGGCTGTTGCCCATTATAGAAGGAGCAAAGCAAATTGCTTATACCCTGTTTGTTTGATGATTGATGGTGTAAAGGATCAAGAATCTCAATTACAAACACCCAAAAACTCTTTTTTTTTTCTCGCATATGTTGTTGGATTGGACTAGGAATAGGAACAACCTTTCAATCCAAGCTCATTCTGGTGGTTGAAACCCATGTGATCCCAAAATCCAACGTTACTTACAAATATCCGCATCAGGAAACATAAATCACCACATAACCCTATCTATGTAAGCATCTGATCAACCACCATTACACTATCGCCCATCTACGCTAGGTGAAATAGTTATGCCTACTACCCTATTCAACCAACCTCAAAAGCTACATCTTACATTTTCAATCAAAACCCACAAATATTCTACACATAAATTACTAATATTTACCAGAAACAGGCTAAAGGTAGAATCAGTCATCGTTTTAAAAGATTATTACGTGATTTTATCATGATATTTTCAAACCCGAACCTCAGCGATGGAAAAGGAAACTTGGGAAATGCTAATCTGATTCGTTTTACAAAAAATTGTGAAAGATCAGTCATATCCGCGGTGTGCATTGGCGTTTCTTCATTCGTTGTACAATTTCTAGTATGTTTCCATTGTCAAAAGGCTGTTTGACAGTATATGAATGGCATGAAGGTAAGATAATATATTTTTTTAGTGAAGTGGGACAGGTGTTCTTTATGAATAAGTTTGAGTTTCTTGAGATGAGGTGGGCTTACGTCACTTTGCATCATATATGGCCCCATTATCCAATATATGATAATTATATAATTTACTTTTAAAATTTTTATATATAAATATTTATTAGTTTAAATCTTAAGAGCCGTTTTATTTTATTTTTATTTTTTTGTTGTAATTTTTAGTTTCTTTTTTTTATTTTTCTAGTAAAAACAGAAACTTAATTATTAATGTTAATATTATTGTATTTTTATTACTGATAATAATTATATTTTAGATAAAACTTAAAAATAAATTATTTTTAATTAAATAAATTTATTTAATCTCTTATATAATATTTATTAACAATTTTTTAATAAAATAGAACATCCTTTATTTATATTTAATTTAATAATAATCTTCTTAATTTTTTTCATTATAAAATTTTATCGTTATTGTATATTAATTATTATTATTAATGTAAAAGATGCAAAAACTATTTAAATTTTTGAATATTTAAATTACTGAAAAATTCATTCTAAGATTTTGGTTTAGAAAATTCTTTTTTTATACTTTGGTTTAAAAATAACACAAGATATACACAACATAGACATCACTTGCATCAATCAGAGAGTACTTACGTGACGATTCAATACAATTCTTGCTTGAATGTAACCAAATAAATCTCATCCACGCTAATAACTTATTATAATTATTTTAAATCATTAATTTAGACTTATCATTTTAGTGACAATTAACTAATTAATGTCAGATGTTTATATTATGTTCATTTTATTATTTTTAAATTAAAATATACGAGATGGGGTTTTTATGAAAAAAATAAAATTAAAAAATCTAGAAATTTAAAAATTAGGCGATTTTTCTAAAATTTTTTGTACCATGAAAAAGTTTACATCTTTTACTTTTGTTATTATTAAAATTTTCTTATGACAAATGACGCATAAGTGTATACTAACGTCAAGGGCAGTTTTATAAATACTAAAATAATGGGGATTTGTTTAAATTTTGTGGAAAAAGATAGTAAATTTATGCATTTAACCTTTTTGTTATTAATAGTAAATTGATTACTAAAATAAATTTTAGGAAGATGCTGTTATTGATTTTATTATTCACTATGAGACATAAAATAATGTTTGGGTCATAATTGAATTTGAAATATAAGGAACAATTTCAATAATATTAAAGCTCTCTCGGTAATAAAATTATGAAGAAAATTAAAATTGTAAAATGTCTTTTTAATTAAGTTCAGGTTTGAGTTATCTAGGTCTGGGTTTACCAAAGACTCAACTTTTCTAAATAAAACGATATCATTTTGCTCATATGTTGGGTCTAAGGTCAATCTGGGCCTGAACTTATGGACCAAGCCATCCTTACCTAATCATTTAAAAGTTTAACAATTTTTGTTGTTTAATCGAAAAATTTTCTTAAAGTAATTAGTTTTTATAAATAAAAATATTTTAATAGTTTTTTTAAAGTAAAATCTGAAATTTTCAATTAAGATAATCTTTTTGACCAATTTTTAAATTATTTAATTTTATTTAATATTAACCGATTATGTAATTATTTTTTAAAGATCTGATTTTTTATTTTATATGTTTAACTTTCGATTCAATTTTTAAAATATTTATATACATTACTCTAATATCACTTGTGACACCTTATATGTCGTTTTAGATTTTGACCAATATGCAATTGGGCTGTTATTGGACCAAAGAAAATGGGCTTCAAGAACACTGCCCGAGATAGCAATAGTATGAAATGATTGTTTGCGAGAGTAGTTGACTATAAGACAGTAGTTATCAGGTTCCAGTCTCTCACTTTCCCTTCTCGGACTGAGCTCGCCGGAGGTTCACCGTCAGCGACGTCAAAACTTCTCTTTTCGCATTCACCTCAGTTGACCATGCCAACGCTGCAAAGTTCACTTTTCGGAAATGGTATTGCAGTCTCACCAGCCGCCGTAAGCACTAACTACCCAACCATTCAATGGTCACCATTTTCATTTGCTTGTGTTCCTGTTACAACTTACAAACCAAAACTTTCTCTGCCCTCGGTTATGGCCTGAAGACCCTGTTTTAACCAACCAAAGCTCCTTACTTTGTCATTTCTTGTTGATAGAGTTTATGTTTTTAGTTTCTTAAAATTTGTGTCCCATCATCGCAGGTCGGCGAAGAACATTATTGGAAATTGGTGTCGTAAATGTCCACAGTATTAGAACAGATTCGCAGCAATGTTTAAAAAACAAACCGATGATTGAACGGGGAAGTAATTGGTTCAAAAATTCAATCGTGATTGAACCATAAGTAATAAATATATATTTTCTTATTTTATATATTATACATATAAGATAATTTTTAAATATATTATTTAATTATTTATTTAATTATAAATTTTACTTAAATCTTCAAATTTTAAAATATAATTTTTTTAAGTTCAACGACACAATACAAAATAAGATAATAAAATTTATTAGTCATATTTCATCAAAAAAAATAAAAAAAGATCACTAATTATAATATTTATTCAAGTTGAAATCATCATTATCAATGCATTTTAAATGGACCAATCGGTTATTTCTTTCATCGGTTCAACGATTTTTACCGGTTTGATCATAAAATGAACGGATTAATTACTCACAAAAAAATAAGAGCTAAATCGGACCATTTCATACTTCAAGTCACCGATTTTTTGATCTGACCGACTGGTTCGACCTTATTTTTAAAACACTAATTTGTAGTTAAATAAAACTGAAATTTAGAGGTGAAAATCTCCTTAATAATATAAAAATAACTGACATTTCTTTTTTTTCTTCCTGCTATTTATGACTTTGTACAATCAATTGCCTTCTTTTTTGACTTTGGTCGGCAGAAATACTTGAAAGTTCATTAAGTGGTATTGAAGCTCGTTGACATTGAAACTTGGTAAGTGAAATGTAATCTTCCTCAAATTTCCGAGCAGACTCGAGGCTTGATCATGAGACCATTTGCCTGTTTCATTTTCAGATACTCTCTTATTTAAAATAATTGTCGTTTTAAAAGAATATATATTTGTTAAGAAAGTTAATGAAATGTCTGATATACTCTTATTAATTACATATTAAAGTGTCTTGAAAATATAATCTAAGATGTGAGAAAAATTAAAGGATAATTTTAGAAGTAAAATCATAAATATGCATAAAAAGTCACAAATAACACTTTATTAAATAATTAAAATCTCTCTAAAATGATACTTATTTTGAATAGGAGGAAGTATTAATTGCTTTTTTATGTTTAAAATATCAAACTGATTGTAAATTACCAATAAGAATTTAATAAAATTAAAGAATTTAAAATATTATTAAAAGAGAAATTAAAGTTTGAATTGAAAAAGATTATTAAATAAAAATTAATTGATGTATTTTAGTTTTTTATAATTTGTTAATTTACAAAATTGATTCATTAATTATTAAATTGGTTAATTTTTAATAATAAAAATTATTATAATAAATCAAACAGAAAAGATAAACATCAAAATGCTTCAAAATTTATATAATCTAACCGATTTAAATTTTTAATTATTAATTTTTTCTTTTCTTTTCATTATAAAATGGCTGTATTATTTTTTAAATTTGCACATTTTATGAATATTATATTTCTAATAAATCATTTAATGTGATAACTAACCATGAAAATCCTCAACAATTGAGGCTCGAGTTGATCGACTCTAATTATGATTTGATCTAGAAAGACAAAATGATATTATTTTTTATTTTTTATTTAAAAATAAGCAACTAGGTTATGTCGACCCTACTTGCCTTTTAACCCTTTTGGTCACCGACCAATCAAACTCTAGTTGAGCTTATTGTTATCCCTTCGTCGTAAGAAGATTCGAACTTGATATAAAGTTAATGGTCAAGTTTCATTCATGCTTAGGCATCTCCGATCATTATAGTGTAAAAGAGAATATTAAGTTAATGGTCAAAATTAGTTTCATTTAGGCAATCTCTAACTGTTACATTAAAATTTTAAACTAAATTTGGTATAAAAGAGAATATTTCAAGAATCTTTTTACATCAATTTTGGTATTAATCTAATCATTTTATGCCAAATTTTTAAGCTAAATTATTTTTAAAGAATATACCACAATAATTTAGTTATTAATTAAATTAATTTATATCTATACAATGATTTTATTTATTTATTTATTTATAAAAATTAAAATAAAATCATTATTCTTAATTAATATATATATAATTAATATTATTTAACAAATATAATTAATATTATTGCAATAACAAATTAATAACAGACGTAAATATAATATTTTATTGCATATTTAACCCCTAATCCTCTAAATTACCAATCAATGTTGTTTAAATTTATGTACCTTTTATTTCAAATTTAGTCTTTTTCTTAACATACATTATTAATGAATTTATAACACTTATAAAAAAAATTATAAATAAATATTAAAAATAAATTTAATATTAGTGTCATTTTAAATATCTCAATGAGAACTTTATAATTATATATTTTATGTAAAGTAATATATATTTTAAAATTAATTAGTAAATTATGTAAATAAATCAAATTATGAACAAAACATAAAAGAAGTATGTTAAAAATAATAGATAAAGTTATCTTTTTATAACTTTTAATGCATAAATAGTAACTTACCAAATCTAATATATTATTATTCATTATATCATTTTAATATTAAAAATTGATATATTTGATTTCTTTATACCAAAACTTCATGTGTTGGTTGGAGATGCCCTTACCTAATGAATTTGGACCTCTTGTTTTTTGTACTTGCAAGAATCTGATGACAAAGTAAAAGCACAAATCAAAAGATGTGAAACTTTGTGTGAACACGAGTACGTCTTGCATTGAAATGTGTGATCTTTGGTTGGTAACCAGTTCTCGTTACAGTGTTACATTTATGTTTCACTTAATCTTGTCCAAACTGGAAGAGAAGATCTGATAACTGATTTTCCTTACCTTAGCCATTAAGAACAAGTTTTAAAAAAATTAAAAATTTTAAATCACGGGTATTGAATCTATTGATTGCTGTTGACCCTTGAACCGTGGCATGACCAACTTCTTGACAAAAAATGTAACGTGGGCAGACACTTATTTTGTCTTCTTCTTTTTTTTTCGTATACAATTACAGGCGGCGAGAAAAGTATTCACTAATCAAGAGAAGTCCCCGTCGTTAGCTCCATAAACGAAGGCAGGAGACAGGGAGAGATGGTTTCAGTTTCAGGAGCTGAAAGTAGTGATACAAATGGAGCAACTCTTTTCCGGTCGATTCGATCAGTAATAAAGCTGCTTGTAACAGTAATCTTTCTTGGGTACTTGATCATCTGGTTTATGATGCCTATGCGCATATATTATCTACACTGGTTTCCTAAGATTAGTGCGAAAACAAAGTCCACGTACTTGGGAGGAGAAGGTTCAGTTCCTGTTCCTTTTCTTAGTTCCCAGTTCCCATTAATCTCTATTTTCAGAACCTGAAGAGGCGAGTGAATAAGTTCTGTGATGCTGTTCTACAGGTTCGTACTTGTTAATCTATACTTTCCCTGTCCTCCTCATAGCTACACTGGCCTGTATATATCTCCATCTGGGAAAGAAAATTCCTGACGATAGCTTCAGGTAAAGTACTGCTACTGCTCTAAAACTTGTGTCCTCTATATGATCAGTACTCTCTTGTAATCTGACTATGTTTTCATGGACACAGCAAGAATGGTGCTTCAGGTTCAGGTTTTGGGTGGTGGAAACGAACGGCGGTCGTGAAAGGTCCCCTTGGAATCGTGTCCTGGATAGAGCTGACGTTTCTTGGCATGTTTGTGGGGTTACTAGTGTGGACCTTAGCTAGTTACTTGCATGGAATGTTTAAAACTAGCGTCCAAGAGGCTGAACATGAAGGATTACAAGTGTAAAGTTCTCCTCACAGGCTTTCTTCCTCCTCCATACATTGCCTATCTTTCACAGATTCCACCGTCCCACCATTTTTGACCTGAAGCAACCTGTTTTGTCTTTTTGAGTATCATGTTCAAAGTCCTTGTTTATGTTTCTATGACCTTTACTATTTTGTTCAGGTGGGAGTATAAATTGGATTGTGTAGGACTGACTTTGGGCCTTGTGGGATACGTAAGTATGGCCCTACTCTTCTTCCCAGTTACCAGATTATCGTCTATATTGCAGTTTCTGGGCCTGACCTCAGAGGCAAGCGTCAAGTACCATATATGGATGGGCCACATATGCATGATTCTGTTCACTGCTCATGGCCTCTGTTACATTTTCTTTTGGGCCAAAACCCATCAAATATCAGAGGTAAACTTTTTATTTTCCTTCTAGATTTAACTCAAATTTGATTCTTATCATATATGAACATTTAAATTTGACCAAATTAAGTTTGATTTGTTGACTTTTGATTGGATTGAGATGAAATAATTTGTCATCTCTGATTGAAGAAGGATTAATGTTATAGTGGTCAAACTAAGTTAAACATGTGAAAATACCTCAAAATCAAACCCAAAATGAAAAATTTTATATTCCAATATTCCATCACTAGAGTTTGAGTTAGATCTAGTGTTCTAAATCTAATCTGATCTTATTCCAAGTTGACTGCATTCCAATTTCTCAAAGAAGAAACTTGTGAAGTTGGTTTTGTGTTTTCACTTGGCAGATGCTCAAATGGGACAAGTTCTTTATTTCAAATGTTGCAGGAGAAATTTCTCTGCTTGCAGGATTGGTCATGTGGCCTACAAGCCTGAAACAATTCAGAAGAAAACTATTTGAGCTCTTCTTCTACACTCACTACTTCTACATTCTCTTTGTTGTGTTCTTCGTGTTCCATGTTGGCTTCTATGGTTCTTGTATCATCCTTCCTGGTTTCTATCTCTTTTTAATAGATCGATTCTTGAGATTGTTACAATCTCAACAGAAAGTAGGCCTAGTCTTTGCGCGAGTTTTGTCATGCGAAAGTGTAGAACTCAATATTTCCAAGCTTCCAGGTGAGTTTTTGATCCATTTTAATGTAGTGGCTAAATTCCATTGTCTGAACATCATTGTTTGTCCTGCCAGGATTGAGCTACAGTCCTATGAGCAGTATATTCATAAACGTGCCTAGCATTTCCAGGCTACAATGGCATCCCTTTACAATTACCTCCAACAGCAACACAGATCCTGACAAGCTAAGCATAATCATAAAAAGTGAAGGAAGTTGGTCATCAGAATTATACAAGATCCTGTCGTCTCCTTCACCAATCGATCGCCTGGAGCTCTCTGTCGAAGGACCCTATGGACCACCTTCAACCCATTTCATGAGGTGCGTATATGCTACAGAACCAACCAGAATCTATCTTTCCATTTTCAACCGTGAATTGTCAGAACATTCCCGGACAGGACTAACATTTGTGGAACATGAAAGGAGTTACAATCTTAAAAATATAGAAAAAGCAAGTGTTTTTACTGAATATAAGAGGGAAATCTGTGACAGGCATGACATTCTTGTAATGGTGTGTGGAGGAAGTGGCATAACTCCTTTCATATCAATCATCAGAGAAGTCATTTTTGCGGCCAACACAAAAGCTGACAGGACCATCCCAAGAATTCTCCTGATTTGTGCTTTCAGGAAATACGTGGACCTCACCGTTCTTGAGCTCATCCTCCCAATTTCAAGCACCAAACTTGACATATCTCGTTTGCAGATACAAATCGAAGCTTACATAACCAGAGAGAAAGAGATCAATACAAGTCAGCAGTTGGCCTCCAGAACCATATGGTTCAAGCCAGCTTCTTCTGATGCACCAGTTCATTCAATTCTCGGCCATA
The DNA here is from genome assembly GCA_026546855.1 of Erythroxylum incrassatum. Taxonomy (NCBI): domain Eukaryota; kingdom Viridiplantae; phylum Streptophyta; class Magnoliopsida; order Malpighiales; family Erythroxylaceae; genus Erythroxylum; species Erythroxylum incrassatum. The sequence continues at coordinate 25,425,463 of JANVCL010000007.1, read as the reverse complement.
ATGGTTGGCTCTGGCTTGGAGCAATAATTTCAGCATCTTTCATCATCTTCTTGCTTATCATTGGTATTTTGATCCGATGTTACATATACCCTATTGACCATAACACCGATACCATATATCCTGCTGTTCCAAAATCTGTTCTGAACATGGTAGCTATATGTTTGTCCATAGTGATGACCGCTTCTGTGGCATTTTTTTGGAACAAGAAGCAGATGGCAAGTGAAATTAAAAAGATTAAGGATATGGGTTCACAACCATTCAACACACAGAAGGATTTGGAGAACATGGGAGATTACCCGTCTCTTTTACAGGTCACAAATGTGCAATTCGGCGGAAGACCAAATCTGAAAGGTGAATGTGCATCTATCCCACCTGCACATGATCCTATATGTCCTAAACGTCTAAATTCTGACATGTATTTCTCCACTGAATCTTATGCAGATAGATTGATGACATTTGAGGGAAAGAGTGTGGGAGTTCTAGTAAGTGGACCAAAAGGAATGAGGCAAGATGTTGCTAAAATTTGTTCATCTGATGTATCAGGACACCTCCATTTCGAGTCCATAAGCTTCAGTTGGTGAGGGGAAGATAAAGAGTGCTAGACTCCAGGTCCTATTAAGCTATACCTGGACAGGACCTTAAACGTATAGTCATAAAGGTTCTTGCTTATAATAACCCTATCACTTTGCCATATGATTCACTATATATCTTCCAAGATAGACGCGAGATGATGAAACCAAATTGTCCATTTCGGTAGAATTCCCGGTTTCCAACTTACCACCAAGGTTCCGTACATTTATTTTACCAGGCTGCGACCTTCAGTTCAACAGAAGCTAGAAATGGTCGAAACCACAGAAACTAAAACATGACACAGAGAAAAACCTTGCAGATCTCTATTTATCTTTTATATGAAGCACCTCAGCTAGACTTTACAATAGCAGGTGTTGGCTGGGTGAAGATGATGACAATGGGAGAAAACAAAGATATGAAACAGATACAAAAAAATTGAAGCAACTTCTAACTTATTAATGCAAAAATTCCTAAGCAAGTCATAAGGGGTAAGAAGATAAAAAAATTAGTAACGCCTATACACTACGTAAAACCCATCAAGTGTAATCAACGAATTTGAAGGTTGCCCTCTTTGTTGTGATATCACAGCACAAGGCAAGCACCATGTGACTTGATCTGTACACCTTCTGTCACTAAAAAAAGAAAAAGCCTATTCGTTATTAACTCTCCTAAGTGCATCTCTAGTTATATCAGTTATCCTGCAGCAGTTAGCATAATCATGAGTCATTAGCCACAACAATCTTTTATGTTACTGAAATCCAGCACCATCAGTGTCATATCGCCCCACCCAATGAAACATCTCATATCTTTTGTTAAGTCTATTTCCATCATTCCTCCTTTCACATTCAACTTACCGACCACCATCCCCCATTTTAGGAAATTTTCTAGATTGCCTCCTTGGACTAAAGTGATTGTAGGAATTTGACTTGTGGGCGGGACGAGCATAGCTAAACCTTCGAATTTCATGAGACATTTTTGCTGGTGATTTTCTTCCTCTATAGTTTGGCCATGCACCATTTCGCTCATCAAACCATCTAGAACTATGGTGAGATGAGAAACAATTTCTTGTTGAGGACTTATAGCCGTCTTCATAAGCAGCAAAGTGCTTCTGAAATGGCAACTTAAGTCTCTCTGCTCTGGCATCTGATCCGTAGACCAGAGACCTGCTCTGACATACATTTTGCTCCCTCTGCAATGCACATGCAGCTGGTGAACGACACCTGGATCTTGGAGGAGATTTTCTGCGTGCTAACCCATAATGATATTGTCCCCTACTAAGGGGAGATACACGTCTTCTATCTCTCTTTGGCAGCCAATGTGGTGGATGATTAGGACATTCAGGAGTCTCCTCAGGTATGCCTCTGCCAAGCTCTTGTTGATACCTTTTAAACTTACTCCTGGTGGGAATAAAATCTCTAACCGGTAATAATCTTCTAGTATCCATGGTGTAGTTATAATTCCTGATGACTGGAAACCTCCTCATATTGTGTTCATACCCGTCACGAGTAGAAGAGTTCATAAATTGCCTGTGGTTGCAGCTGAAAAACCATGTATCTTCAGGCTCTGAATAATCAGAACCCCATCCATGGCCCTCTATGGCACTTCTTGGCCTAGGTGGACACAAGCAATAAGGGCTCCGAGAGGAAGGAGAATATCTTTCATCAGCATCCCAGTAACGTGGTGGATGATTGGCATATCGAACTTTGCCTGGGCTTTGTGCACAAAAATTAGAAGTAATTCTATCCCTTTCCGAGAACTTTTTGGAAGTATCCCCTGTTGCATCTCTACAATATACACCAACAAAACTATCAACACCGAAACATATGATAGCAATCAGCATGTGGGATACACGTAATGGAATAGAAGAACAAGGGCAAAAATTTCTTAGCAATGTAAAGGCGAAAGAATCCAGAAGTCACCTGTTCTGAAGTGGAATGTCATCCTTCAAACGAATAGCATCAGGCCCTTCAACATTTGACAACTCCTCCATACTCAATGGCACTGATAAACCAGCTTTTGATGAGCAGTCTTTGTCAGTAGTCACATTCAAGGTCCTTGTCCCAGTGCTTGCTGAACCATCTCTTCGAGAATCTCCTGTCCTGGAATTTTCAACTCTTATCACATTATCAGTTCCTGGGCTAGGTCCTCTCACAACCTTCATTTCCTTTCCACAATCCAAGTCAGAGAACCCTTTTTCCTCAAATTCAGATCCATAATCCAACTGTTCAACACCCCCATCCTCTAATTCACTATCATCCCAGCAAAAAAGTGGATCAGATTCCCTCAACTCCCCATCCTCAAACTGCGAATCATAGCCATCCTGAAGTCCAGAAGTATTTCCAGTGGCCACTTTCTCGACATGATCAGTTTGGTAACTGTTGGATTCATTACTCTCATCAGAAGGATCTTTGACAAATTTGCTGGAAGTTTTCACATCAGCAAAATCAGAATTTGAAGGTTCCTGGATAATACAACTTGGAGAAGAGACAAATAAGTCACCATTCCTGTAGTCGTCGTCAAGCTGTTGCTCAATCTTATGGTCCTCTGTGCTTGATCTATTAGTGCAACTGGTTAAACCTTTCATATCCACTGAAGGTTGTTCATCAGTATGCATACTCACAGAGACTAATCCATGCAGATGGCTCTGACTAATTTCTTTATGTTCCTGCTGGTTATCGGAAGGACCCAAATTTCGCAGCATGCCATTTCTGTGGATGGAGACATTGTATAAACAGTCAACTAGAAAATCAGTTTTCACATTCTTACAAGGCACATTATTCAAGTCAAAAGGTAATCTATCATCCGTTGATGATTCAGATGTCTTCTTTGCTCTGGTGTCATTTCTAGCAGAACATGTAGGGGATATGGAAGTAGAATTATTGACAACAGATGGGGCTTCCATTTTATCTTTTGGGTAGGAAGCAGTTTCTTCGACAACCACTGCAGAAGTTGATGATGAACCAGGTTCTTCTTGTATTGGTTCTTCCAAGAGTGAACATTCTTCAACAAGATCAATATTCTTAAATAAACTGTTATTGCAGGCCACAGCAGCAAGTATCTCAATCCCAGAGAAGTCTTCAACGTTTTCAAACTGACTATCATTTGTTTCTGAAATCATACTAGTCGCATCTGTTGCCTTGGGAGTAGTATCACTTTTCCTACTGTGGGCTATGCTATTTAAGTTAAGTTCAGGCACTTCAAAGTAAGGCAGTGGGCACCAAGATGTTAAGGAGGTAGACTGTGCCATAAGTCTCCTCTTCTTAATTGAACCGTGATCTATTTCTTCACCAAATCGACGCCCAAGAACAGCCACACCATGCTGCCACATAGACAAATATACCTCAGAAATTCATGCAGTCGGATGTTACAAAGTCAATAACCATTAATAGAGCAAGTTACAAAAGGATTTGTAGTTCGATTTTGAACCTTCTCAGTATCTGACACCAATGTAGCATCTGCTTTGTTAGGGACATCATCTAACAGCTTGAAGCCCATGTTGGACATTCTATCAATTGATCTCCGCATACGCCTCGGGCAACTCCTATAACGCTTTGCCACTGTCTTCCAAGTCAACTCAGGATTTATGAACTTAATAAGTTCCAAATCCAATGTACTCATCATCCTTGTAGAGGCCACAACTCCTATTCCAACAACTGAAGTTCTATCACCACAATTCATACAAAGATATAGTGGCTTCTTGTTTTCAACTTGATGCCAAAGCATAAATAAAGCTACCAGCACAAGTAACGTATTTAGTCTGCAAAAAACGTGTCAAGTGCAATTAAGCACAAGTGAGTACAACCAACCACCTAGGTGATTTCATTTCTCGCTTGTTCTACTACATCTATGCCGAAATCAAAGTTTTCCAGACACAGATAAAATTTTTGGCAAAGATACGAATCCCAACAGCTTACTTTTCAGTTTCCTCCAAAAGATGGATTTCAAAGAAACGGCTGCAAGGTTGGAGCCTCTAGCTTCCACTGCTCTTCTCACCTGAAAATATAAAGTTTGGATAAGAATCCAAAGCAGTCTGAGACATGGAAGAGAAAGCAATAGCTATTCTAAGCATATCGAATCTAGAATTTTACATTTTATCATGCCAAGAATCTCATAGCAGGACTCCCCAGTAAAATTATATAAGACAGTTAGGCACAAAGTGTTTTCAGTTAATTACTTTGAAGTGCAGGAAAAAAGCTCCATCCAATCATATTAAACCATAGCAAAAGACGGTCCAAGTAAAGAACTAGAAAACAAAACATTTGATCTATGAAATAAGGGATCCAAATAAGTTCATATCGTCGCTAAGCTATATTTCCACCATAATATTCTTCGTCTATATTTCACGGTTGTTTCAGCACATGCAAAATAGACCAAGCAAAAGCAATTGTACCTACAGTCCCATTGGAGATATCCAATCAAATCACTACTCAAACCATAGACTAGGGCATAAATGCTCTAAACCCAATTTGATCCCATCTTTCAAGTACCACCAATTAACATGAAAGAGCATATCCCTTTCTTCGGAACCGATTAACATGAAAGATGACCTTTTGATTACCACATAAGATCTATAGATCCGATCAGGAAGACGAGAAAATGATATTCCCAGATCGCCTAAACACAAGATTTAGAACAGAAATAAACTATGTCATTAAAGCTCCACAACAATAAATAACATAGACCCAATTCGATCCAGTCAATAAACCAAATTTCCGCCGTCGGCAACAAGCAGATAAGCTATCCAATTACTGAAGCTATTTCCCACGACCGCCATGGCTAAGCATTTCACGAAAATAAGAACACACCCTTGTTTCAAATACTCCCTCAACAGAGCCGTATAGTTCTAAACATGTCCAAAACAACACCTGACTCCTACTTCTCCATAAATTCAAATCTCAAGATCGAGGCTTCTGAAGCCTCACTGCAGAATAAAAATGTACAGACAAAGAAGAACCGATCTTCACTGGGAACCAGAAGTCGCCGTAGCTTGTGACTCATCAATCAGCTCTTCAGAAACTCGGCCTGACAACTAGATTTGCCTGTCCCAATGAGATGTGCTTCAAGCTTCTCATTCCGAATCCGACAAGTCGGATCGGGTAGGTCAACCGTAGAGAGAAACAAACACCGGACCCACCATAATCGTATTCCTCCAGCAGTTTCATTTTTCATGCTTAAAACAGAAATATAAATCGTACGAATCAAAACTTATACCTTTTCTCTCTTCAAGAATCGCCGAGCTTCGATACACGATTGATATGAAAACCAAATCAAAAATCTTCTTCCATCTTCTTGATCTCCTCCTTTCTCTCAGAGTTTTTGTTTCCGCTCTACCGACGATCAAAGACCAATCTCAATCGTTTCGAATGTGGAACGTTCGATTGCTGAGCCTTTGAAGGCCGACTGTAGGCCGGCGCACTTCTGATTATTCTCTCCCTCTTTCTACCTCTCTCAATCTCAAACCCAGGCCTTGTGTGGATCGACGCCTCAAAAGCCCCATCGCCACGTATTTATTGGAGACTTTATTCCGAAATTACCCTTGGGAGTTTCCGCATACCACCTAGGATTTGTCCTTATCAGCTGCTATGTCCTTAACGCAGTGTTTGGTTGTTGTCATTATTAGTGAGGACAGAAGATAAAACATAAAAATTCTGCCCCTTCTTTATGTTTGGTTATTATCTCTAAAATTTTGTCCTTCATCTTCTGATGACAGGGATAAGCGTTTTTGTTCTTCCAAAAATCGAAGGACAGAAACGCTTGTCCCTATCTCAGAAAACAAAACACAGCTACTATACAAAAAACCCCACTCGTCTCCAAGTTCGTCTCTCTATTCGTCTGAATCTCCAAAATATCGCCCCCTTCTCCCTCACGAAATCAGTCCTCTCTATCAACCGTCAAGTCTCGCAGCTTCTCTCTCACACACTGTCCTTCTTCCCCAACACGTTTGTCTCTCCAAGGTCAAGAAAGTTTTTTATTTTAAGCTGGAAAAATGTCGCTCTTCCTTGCTTGACATTTCTCTGGTTGCACAAATTATGTTGTACATTGTCTTCTTCTTCTAACCGAGAACTGGTTGCTCTACTCTATGTCCCTCTTATGATTCATTTTCTCGTTGACTTGAAGACCCACTTTTTGTTCATTACCAGCAGTGCATGCCCACTGGGTTTTTAAGTTTCCTTCATCTCTGGGGTTTCGAGTTTGTTGCTTTCGCTTTCGGGAAGAAAGATTTTGGTTGGGAGATTTATTCACTTTTCTGTGTTTTGATGGTTCACGAATTTAAGAGGGGAATTTAAGAGGGGATTTGGTGACTGGTTTGTTTTGGAGATTTGGTTTTATGCAACATAGGTAAGAAATTTGTTAGTTGCCAGCATCTATTGTAGTTTTTGGTTCCATAATGTGTATGCATTGTCTCATTATGGTTGGATCTAAGTTAGCTGTTCAAATTCTCTAACCAGAGAAGAAGGGAATGTTGAAGAAGGTTAAATTGATATGGAAATTTGAACATGTTTACATATAAATGACTCAGAAAATGATGCATGAGAGAGTTGGTTTTAAGGTTGGTCAAGTTCATGTTATAATTCGAGTACTCTAACATATTATGTTCCAAACTTCTGAGTAATATACGATTCATTTATAAATTCATTACTTCTATAGAAATTGTGTTTGAGCAATATCAGTTTAGTTTATGGAATTGAATTCTATCCATTCATTCCATATGTTGTTTCAAACATATGGCAATTTCATTCTTCAAAATTAAAATGCAGAATCACTTTTCATAGGTTGTAATGCTTGATGGTGGAGAAGTTTCCTGATTGTGGGATTGACTAGAGGCATGTGAAAAATAAGCACAAAAGGTTAAAGGACAAATATCAGACGGCCTTTGACATGTCAAACTGCAGTAGGTTTGGATGGAATGAAACCAAGTAATGCGTTGAGGTGGACAGCAAGTAAGTGCTAGATGAATGGATGAGGATAATTTTGTGTTAATTGTTGATTGTTTATAGAAGTTTCCGAATAATAATATGTTTGTCATGCTAACGTTTTCTGATGTTTATATCAGAGACACCTTAACAAATACTATACTCCTGGAAAGTCTTTCCCGCTTTACCCAAGACTTGAGTTTGTCTTTGGGAAGGACAGAGCCACAGGTGGAAGGGCTCTGGATGCTACAGAAGTTATAGCTCAGCTTGAGACAAATGAAATTGAAGGTGAAGCACTAGCTGCTGAACCAATTTCTGCTGCCCCTTCTGATCCAGCAGCCCCACAAACCACTCCTACTCCGACAGCTTCAGCCCATGTTGTTGGTTCTATCGCATCTTCCAGCAACACTGACAGAAATCAACAAAACAAAGGGAAAAGGAAGATGCGGGATAGTGAAGCGTTAGAAAGCCTTGCAGCATCATTTGCTCGTGTCATTAACACTAGTAAAGAGAATGCTAGGGTAATTGCGGATGCTATTGTAGGAATGCAAGGAGCTAAGTTAGGTGAAGAGCTTGGCAATTTGGGTTTCTCTATTGACGAAGTTGTCAGGACTACAAAGATATTCGCTAAGAATGCTCAATATGGGAATCTTTTCTAGGGTTTAACTTCAGCACAAATTTAGATGATGACATATGACTTGATGTATAATTTCTTAATTTGCATGGTGATGAAACAGGGATTGTGATGCTGAATGATGTATGTTTGTACAATTGTCTATTAATTATGAATGGTTGGTTTACTAACTTCTTAATGTTTGTCATTTTTGTACGTGTATGAATGATGATAATATGATTCATTTTCAGGTACTTAAATATGGGCAGATACAACTTCTATGTGGTCTTTGTTAAACGTCAAGTAGGTATTTTTACAAATTGGGATGATGTCAGATTGGCAACTGAGGGGTTTCTTAATGCTAGATTCAAGAGGTATCGAACATTGGATGAAGCACATAGTGCTTATGTCATGGACCCATATAGGCCGACTCGTCGCAATGAAGACATTGTTCCTACCGCCAATGAACCCTCATCCATGCCAAATCAATTTACACTTCCAACAAATGATCAAGTCAATGAAGTTGCAACTTTGCAGACAAAAATGGCATGGAGTCAAGCATTTTTACTCATAGCCATTGGAGTCATTTTGGGAATTATTGTTAAGGACATTATTAATAAATTATAAGGCTTTAATATATGTTGAACAAATGAACAAGTCAATAAAGTTGCAACTTTGCAGACAAAAATGGCATGGAGTCAAGTATTTTTACTCATAGCCATTGGAGTCATTTTGGGAATTATTGTTAAGGACATTATTAATAAATTATAAGGCTTTAATTTATGTTGAACCTATTATGTAATTAATTCCATGAATGCTTAGATGTTTTTTTCAATGTATGTTGAACCTATTATGTAATTAATTATATGAATGTTTAGATGTTTTATTTGAACGGTTGTTAAACCTATTATGTAATTAATTCTATGAATGCTTAGATGTTTTATTTGAATGTAAGTTGAACATATTATTATTAATTTTGTATTGATTATTATTATTATTATTATTATTAGAATTATTGTTATTACTATTATTATTATCAATATTATTATAATTATTTTTTATTATCACTATTATTATTATTATTATAAATTTTGTGTTTATTATAATTATTATTTTATTTTTGTATTAATTATTGTTAATATTAATAATATTATTATTGTTATCATATATTTTGTATTTTTATTATTATTATAAATTTCTAATTATTATTATTATTATTATTATTATTATTAGTAGTAGTAGTAGATGTATTATTATTAAGCATCATTTTTTATTTTGTATTTTATTATTATTATTATTATTATTATTATTATTATTATTATAAGATTTGTATTTATTATTATTATACATTTTGAACTTATTGATTATTGTTATTAATTTTGTTGTTATTGTTGTTGTTGTTGTTGTTATTATTAGTATTATTATTCGATATTAATTTTAAATTGTTATTATTATTATTTGTTAACTTTTTAACTAATACAAATCATTTGTAATAAAATTATCAATGAGTTACATATTTATAATCATATTAAAGGTCAGGGGCATTTTCGTCATTGGCACAATTTTTTTGTTCTATCCACTACAACCAAACACATTTCTGTCCTCGAGACGGAGACAATTTTTTCTGTTATGTTCATCACAACCAAATACCTCACTGTCTCCAATTTTTGTTTCGTTCCTTCTCCAAATTTTTGTTTCATTCTATCTCCGCATACAGGAGACGACAACTATACGCAGCATAAAAAAACGAGGATGTTCCTCGGAAGTTTGAATGCCGCCAATCAGAAAGGCAAAAGGGCATGTTTTTGCAACCAAATTGTATTAGTTCTTAGTTGATTCTATTAGTGATTAGCTAATAGCTGATTGTATCAGCTGATTTGATCAATGGATAATGGCCTTATTTGGATAGTAACTGATCAGTTAAAAATTAGCTGGTGGACTAAAAATTAGATGGTTGATTTCATCTATCAGTTGTTAAATGTGTTTGGTTGTTAGCTGGTTGGGTTAACTGATTCAACCCAACCAGCTAAAAACAATAAGCTACTTGTAAGCAGCGTTTGCGTAATCAACTGATTACCCCAAACCTATATGCCAAATTTGCCCACAGACCTCTCTCACTCTCAAAATTTTTTCTAAATCCTCCCAACGATTATCCACTCACTGTCGACGCCTGCTGATCTCATCCTCTTCATCTCCTAAGCTTTCTTCTCTGAAATTTCCGAGGAAGGCACTCTCTTTCTGTTACGCTGATGATGACCATATTCTCGGCGATTGCGTCGTCTTCGAAGAGGGTGTATTTGAGGGCTCATATCTCCGTTCCAACTTAATTGTCGTCAAAGATTATAGTTCCGTTACAAAGAAGCCAAAGTCCAAGAAAACTGTCGTCTCAGAAGTTCAAAGGCAGAATTTGGTCCCAGACCACTAGAAGGAAGTGTTGGCAAAGATTCATATAACTGAGAAAGAGAGACGGAAGATTGCTCTAGAGATGGAATTCAACAGCAGATTGGAAAAGAAAAGGAAGGTCTTAGCTCCCATTAGGAGTGTGAATTTGGAAAAGTCCAAGCCCTATAGAGAGGCCAAGTTGGCACAGTTAAAACCTCTTGTTCTTGATAACCCCACAACCTTTCCAGTGAAGGAAGAGGAGGACGAGGGCAATGAAGATAAAGAAATTTTAGATATGGTTTTTTGACCCAACCCATTCCAAAAAAGCCTACCCGACTCGACCACCGAACCAAATTGCAATTTTTGATTTTTTTTGTTCTTCGATTTGCCTTTTTTTACTCCTGAATTGCATTTGCATCAATGTTTTGATTGTTTTATGTCGTGAAATTTATGAATGGTTTGAAAGTTGGAATTGCTAAAATTGATTGTGAGCTGATATTTGAGAAATTTAAGTTTGAAAGTTAGAAATGTGTGAGTAAGTTGGCTCAATATGATTGTAATTTAGGCATTGAAAATTGAAGAAGAAAATAAATAGATTGGAAAATTTGAGTTTGAAAATTGAAAATTGTAATTATTTGTATATATTTTTATTTAACAATATATTATTCAAGTTGAAATGAATTAGTTAAACGTATAACAATTTAATCTTAAAAATCAACAAAGTATTTCTCTAATGTCTTAATAAGTATTTAAAATTAAACTCTGTTTTGTAAATTGGGAAAAGGAATAAAAATTTTCTGCTATATAAGTTGACATTTTTTAGTCCTCAATACTTAATATATTTGTTAAGTAAATGGCCAAACTCATTAAATTTAAAAATGCTAAATGACTAATGTCATATTTAAGGCATACATAATGAAGAATATTTTTTCTTTATTCATTAAGTTAAATTTACGTCAAGTATGTAATTTTTATATTTGTCCTTAAACATATTCAAGTTGATAACTATTATGCTGAAGTTATCATATTTATTATTATTATTGTTATTATTATGGTTGTTGTTCTTGTTCTTGTTGCTATTATTATTATTGTTGTTGTTGTTAATATTGTTATTGTTGTTGTTCCTATTATTATCATCATCATCATCATTATTATTATTATATGTTCTATGCTTTTTTATTAGAGATATAAAATTAATTTTTGTAGAATTTAATATCTAAAATATAAATTCCTATAAGAATATTCAAAAAATACTAAGATATATAATATTCATACCCTTAAAAAAAATTTAACGTCATGTTCTCATAAATCATTTTATACATAAACTGCTAATACTAAACAACTAATTTTACCAAACATCAAATGACAAACAACTAATGTAATCAGCTGGTCAAATCAGCTATCAGCTAACATCTAACAGCTAATGCAATCAACTGATTGCCAAACAAGGCCAATATCAGCTGTTTATTAAAGATGTTTGGTAAAATTAGCTGTTTACTATTAATTATTAATGCGTTAAATGACTTATAAAGACATGATTTAAAAAATTATAAGGGCATGAATATTATATTTCTTAGTATTACGTTGAATATTCTTATAACAATTTAAATTTTAGATATTTAATTTTACAAAAATTCAGTTTATAACTTTAATAAAAAAACATAATAATAATAATAATAATAATAATAATAATAATAATAATAATAATAATAATAATATAACGTTAAATTCTCTATTAACATGAATGATGGAATGAGCTATATCATATTAGTATTTTTTATATAATATGTATGAATTTTGTTATTTAATAAAATTAAAATATCTATAATTATAGTATAACACATATATAATATATATCATAATTCAAATTTTATGAAAAAGAGGGTATAATTGATTTTTTACCTATTAATTTTTGGTTGATCATCTAAAAAGCGCCTCTTATGGAGTTTTTAGAAACCAACTTATTAGGGTTAAGTGCCTGCTTGGATAGGCTTATATCAATAAAGCTTTTGTCAGTAGAGCTTTTCTAATAAGAGCTTTTCTAAGAAGCCAATAAACTGTTGAGCTGTCAATTAAAAAACAGTTTTTTTGAAAGAGCTTCATATAGTAGATTGTTTGGCAACATAAAAATAAACTAACTTTTATTAATTTTAAATATATTTTATTTTGTAATAAAAATTATTTATGCATATAAATAATATTTAAAGTATATTAAACAATATGCAAAGTACACTATATTATGTTTACATTTGATTTGAAAGAATTCAACTACTATTAGGGATTTCATGAATGGAATGGGTTTATATTTACTTTACAATTGTTTGGAAAATTTACTTCCATTTAAATCGTTACATCAATAATTTCATGCTTTGAATGACTTCAAATTGATACATGTATCATGTAGACGCTGCTATAGACTTTGAGGTTTAATTCATACCACTATAAGAGATGTCTCATTTACACCTTATGGTTACCTATTTCTTAGATAATCATCTTGTAGGAAATTTTTTAAAGAGATGTCTCATTTTTTTGTAGGAAATAAAATTAATATGAACAATAAATATTAAAACATATTAAAAAGCTAAATAATATTATAACCCCAAAATAAATATTCAAGTTGAGTAAATAGTTAAATACATAATAAATTATGCATTTTATTGTAATAAAAGAAGATTTGCAATATGTTCCCTCGCATCATTCATCTCGTTATTTTGTGGCTCGTCTAAATGATTTTCTTCGTCTTTATTTTCATTGATTTCTTTATTTATAGGAAGTAATTCATCATCTTCATCATAGGAAGAAAACTTTTCATCCTTTTGAGCATTGAACCTTATAAAATTATGAATGGCCATTGAAGCAATTACAATTTTAACTTGCGTTGGAAAAAGAAAACTAGGCATTTGACATAAATTTTTCCACTTATTTTTCCAAACGCTAAATGTTCTTTCGATTGTGCATTTTAAAGAAGAATGTGTATGATTGAATATTTCTTTTTTCCCTCTTAAAAAAGCAACATGTCGAAAATAAAAAAGATGATACCTCTCATCTTTGTATGGTCCTAAATAACCTTACATATAAGGATATCCTGCATCTACCAAATAATATTTTCCTTCATTCTAAATTAAAAAATAAATAAATAAAGAAGTACTAAATTATTAAGAATAAATAATAAAAAATATAAAGTTATCCGTCACAAACCTTTAGGTGGATGAGGGAAGTGTAATATATCATTACGCAAAGCCTCCATAAAAATTCGAGCATCATGTGCTATGCCTTCCTAACCAGCCCAAGCAAAAGTAAATCACATATCAAAATCACATACAATTATTACATTTTGCGTAGGAATGCCTTTTCTTCCGATATATTTTATTTGATTGGACCTTGGAACTACAACTAGTATAGTATATGTGTTCTATCAATTGCTCCAATGCATCCTTTAAAATAAAGCCAATACCTTCTATTATCTTTAATTTTGCTTGGATTTCTCTAAAAGTTGGATCTTTTGGTTTTATGAAATCAATCGACATACGTGAAACAACCTGTAATACTATTTCAAACCATCTAGAAATTGTTTCACCATAATATTGAAATCTTTCTTAAACCATTCTATTGCAAAGTCTATGACTTAAAGTGATAAAAAACATAGCTACGGCCTCTTCTATTGTTACTTCTGTACCTTTCTTTAATCCATATGTCTCATTCAACAATTTGCATAATTTGATAAAAACATCATTCTTTATTTTAAATTGTTGATGACATCTATCTCTGTGGCCATTAAGCATCTCCATTACAAACATCCATCCAGTGTGAGGGGATGTTTTACATGATTTTTGAATATAATATTTAATATAATGGTCTATGGTTAGTGCAACTCCAATTTGAACCATATGTAAAATTTCTTCTTCAATCTCTTCATTATATTCATGATCATTATCATAATCATTATTAGAAGATGACATCTGTATCAAAATATATAAAATAAATAAATAATAAGCTTATTGCATAACAAGGTGATATAGCAATAATCATAACACAATAATAATAAAGTACAATTTAATTCATTACAACAATATTAACCAAATAAAAATCCAATACAACACATTACAAGTAGCGAATTCCAATACAACACTTTACAAGTAGTCCAATATTATTAACCAAATACATGTCTAATTTATTATAAAAATTATAATCATTTCATTTTCTTAAGCCATTCGATTTGAAGATCAACATCCTTAAGCGCAACAAACATCTTTCTATTTTCCTTCTTCAAAAATAATTTGGTAGCTAGCATAAACAGTTCACCTCCCCTTTCAATTTCATTTATACTTCGTAAGATGTCCATCACCTCAGAAATGTTACAACTAGGTCCATCTCTTTTAATAGAGCTTACTGAAGTTCTACTCTCTACTACATCACATACGATCCAAATGTTTACATAACCTTTCTGTTGCCCCTGTTCCAATATCATATTTCTTTCTTTTTTCCTCTTTCCTTTTGTAGAAGCTCCTAGAGTTGGAGTTGATGAACCAATTTCATTATTAATATTTTCAATTTCTTGACTGACAATAAAGTCTTCAAAAAAGTTATCATCAAGATTAGTATCAACTAGGCTTTCTCTAGACGGCACATAAGCATCATTTGGTACAAAACCTGAAGAAGGTGCCCAAGCTCCTTCCCCTGTAGCTGCAACATCTTTAAATAAAATATTTAGTTGTTCAATATGTTTCAAACCTTTAGTTCGAAATTTGACAGCCTTGAGATTTTCCTACAATAATATTGTTTAAGTTATTAAACTATCAAGTAATATTAGAACATTATAAATCTAAAGCTTAAATGCTTACCTTCAATTTCTTTTCCCACCATTCGTCACTTGCATCAATAGTTGGATTAGTAGGATCCCATCCTATTCCAGTTTCCTTACCTACAAAATTTGTTCAAAATTACCAATCATTTTTTAATCCATCCGATTTATTCGTAAATTGTTTGTATTCATAATTCTTCTTAGTTTCATTAGCAAAATTTGAAACTATATTTTTCTATCCAATTTTGTTAAAGTGACCATTTGGTCAATTTTCAGCTAATGTCTCATCCACAAAAATTTTGATTAAAATCTCAAGAGTTCGATCATTCCACTCCACTTTAATCATTTTTTCCAATTTAACCCCACATTGAATATCTTGACTTGGTACTGACATTTTCTATCAACAAGAAAATCCCCACTACATATAACAATGAATTTAGCAAGTGTAAGAAAATATAAAAGCATAACCAAAATGGCATAAACAAAAGTATAATAAGCATTAGATCTTTTGTGAACTCAGCATTAAAAGCATGACAACATCTTTGGAAGTTTATGCACATACAATAATTTTAGCTTAAATACATAAAAAAGGAAGAGAAAATTTCGGTGATTATAGGTTGTATCTTGATATATGTGTATGTAACAATTTGTTTTCTGGTGTCCCCATATAAGTTAAAAATTATGATGATACAGTAATATCAAAAAGTTTGCAAAAAATTGGACAATGGGTGGGGTAGTAACGATGATTTATATGGTAACATTAAGTCTTTAAAAAGCAGTAAAAAAGAAAAAAAAGAGGGACATAAAGATAAAGTTATCCTGTTATTTAAGGATTACCCATAAGTCAAATATTTGTTAATCCTTAGTGACAAGTCATTAAATTTTCATCTGAATTGTTCCTGCAAAGTAACTCAGCCACCAATCTAATAATACAAGTAGTACCTTTAGTGAAACAAACAAAAACCCAGCAATAACAACGTCGAATAATGAACCACAAGAAAAATGATAATTTGGGTTTGTTGTTGTTTGCATGCATAAGCAAAGCAAACCTGTAAATCTAGGAATACAACACGTTAATCAAACAAAAACCTAGATCACAAAGACTTAAGATAACATGAGAAAATTCAATAAAAAGGAAAATAAATTGCTTAATAGTAAACGGTAAAAAGGAGATAATGATATTTGTTTAATGACTATCATAAACAAACCTTCGAAGAGAAGTAGAGATCATCACCCATGGTTTTGAACAATCAAAAAGGAAGAGAAAGTGAAAGAAAAAGCATTTGGTAGCAAAGTTTCGTTCTTCACTATTTCACAGTTCAACTATATCTCTACTCACTAACAATCTGAAATCAAATTAAAAGTAAAAAGACAAAGCAATTTAAGTTTTGTGGGTTTTTCATGTGAAGAACAAAATGATTAGAAGATGGGTTATAACAAAAATCATTGAAGAAGAGGAGAGGTGGGAGTAGGAAACAAGAAAGAAAACGAAAGAAATGGAGGTAGAGAAGGTAGGTAGAGATACAGGTGTGAAGGTGTAAAACCTTAAATCGTTGGAGTAATCAAAGAGATTTCCTTTGCTTGAGAAGACAATCAAAGCAACATCAGCATCGCAAAGAATTGAGATCTCCTTAGCTTTCTTTAACAGACCAGTCCTTCTTTTAGAGAACATCATTTGTGAGTGATTCCTTAAAAGACCGATCTTGAAGCTCAAAATTGCATAAGATGAGCTCCTCCTGGGTGGGTGAAACAAAACAATAATTAATATAACAAAAAAAGGAGAACATAAATTGCAACATAAAGGAGGATATTGAGATTAAAAAAACCTAACCATAAAAGGAATTGACCAGATCACAAAGCAGAGGCTGAGAGAAGAGAGGAATTTTGGTTTGGCTTAGAAGAGAGGTTTTTCAAACATCGGATATTATAAATGTAAAAATCAAAAATTATAAACGTAAAGTCTACCCAAAAAAGCTAAAATAAGGGTTTTTTAAGTTCCAAATTTGAGCTTCTTAAAAGACTGTATTTTAGCTTCCAAAAAAGTCATTTCTGTTAAAAATGTGCTTTTGAATTTTACGGTCAAACACTCATTTTTTTAAATAGCTTTTGTGGTGAAAAAAGTTATTATTCACCCTCGAAAAACTCAACGAAACAGACACTAAATAAGCTAACTAATAAGATACATCAATAGCTTTTTAAGATGGTCAAAAAGCTAAGTTTTAGTCAAAAAGTTAAAAAATAATTGATAAGTTGTTTGCCAAACACCTTCAAAATTAGGTTTTTAATTAAAGAAATTGAGATAAAGACAAAATCTCTTTTTGCTTTTTTATTTTTATTTTTTTGCCCCTTGGTGTGAAAATACGTATGTGATATAATAAATTGAAATTAATACGAAAGCCCATTTGAGTGAAAAGAAAGCCCACCGAAACAAGGAAGCTATCAACTCCATCCGGCTTTACGGATTGCTACTCGGTTTTGAAATGGGCTAGTGTAGATCAAATACTTAATTAGTTAAAATGAAGAGTAAATTAATCTTACTTAACAACTTTATTAAATATATTCTTACTTAATAATTTTATTTACTTTTTAATTAAATGAAATATATTAAATATAATTAAATTTAGAATGTCTTTAAAATATATAAATTTCAATTAAAATTTGATTCAATAATTAAATATATTTAATCCAAATATATTTTTAATTTTATTTAAAAAGGAAAAATAGAAATTAAAAAATATAATAAAAGATAAACCAAAAGATTTAACTCCTCGATTCTTTCTTTTTCTTTTTAATATGTGTTTGAGTTTATATCGTTCAACCGTTTGTTTTTAAAATAATAATTTATTGATAAGTTTTAAATAAATAATTATTCTAAAAAGGCATCTGCTTGTTTTATTAGGTACGTAGGGCACGATCGAAAAAGTTCGTAACTCAATTATGTAATTTAAGTCAGAAAAGGGTTTCTGGCCGCAGTCCAATTCAACTTACCTTTGTCGGGTGATGTGATTGTGTGATTAAATGAAGTTAACTTTTCACTGCAACGTTTTGATCTACTCATGCGTCAGCCTCTGATCAAGTTTTTTAAAATATTTTTAAAATTTTAAAAATACAGAATAATTTATTTATTTTTATTAGATTAGAATCTGATTTGTTTAACCTCTAGATTATTTATCTCATACCTAACTCTTCTAAGTAAAATAATTTTGTTCCGTTTAAAATAATTAGACCACAAGTTTATTTGAATTTGAACCCGATTTATGGGTTGGTCCATTAA
This sequence comes from Erythroxylum incrassatum, assembly GCA_026546855.1. Classification (NCBI taxonomy): domain Eukaryota; kingdom Viridiplantae; phylum Streptophyta; class Magnoliopsida; order Malpighiales; family Erythroxylaceae; genus Erythroxylum; species Erythroxylum incrassatum. The sequence continues at coordinate 25,406,909 of JANVCL010000007.1, read as the reverse complement.
AAAAAACTAAATTTAAGTTAAAGGGTTAAAAATTATCATCGCCAAATATAAAATAAATTATAATGTTTATGTTCAAATTAAATTATAACATTTTCAAAATATTAAAAACAAGTTGTAAGTGAATGAAAATTTTAGCGATTTTAATTTTTAATAATTTATCACGTTAATACTAACGTGATAATATTTTTGTAAAATGTAGGACTTACTATTACATAATAAGTGAAATCTACTCTCAAAATCACTTTTAATTAATTTTTCAAAAACTAATTAAGATTTATTTTTATTTAAAAATATAAAATATCACTTCAATATTGTTATTAGCATTTAAACAACGAATAATTAATTTTATCAAACTTTTTATCTATTTAAAATATATTTTAAAAATATTAAATTTCAACTTAAATATTTCATAATGTTAAATTTTAAATTATATCCTATCTTAAGGCCGAAACTAGGGAGCGATTGATTCGCACGAGATAATGGTAATAGGATTGTGAATGAATATAGTGAATAATGAGAATAAATATTATTATTATAATTATGATAGTTAGCTAAGAAGAATGAATGATTACTATTGATAGTGGTTGGTTTGTAAAAAATGTTGAGAAATAAAATTATTATATTGTAATTAATTAATTACAATGTATTAATTAATTAATTAGAATATTTTAATTAATGAATAATTATATTTTAATTAGTTATAATGTAATTAATTAGTTAATTAATTGCATTATTTTATTTAATGAATGAATTATATTATAATTAGTTATATTGTAATTAATTAATTAATTATAATTTAATTAAATAACTACAATATTTTAATTAATGAATAATTATATCTTAATTTGTTATAGTTTAATTAATTATAATGTAAATAGTTAATTAATAATAACAATTTATTTAATTAATTAATTACAATATTTTAATAAATGAATGAATTATATTTTAATTAATTATATTGTAATTAATAAATTATATTTTGATTAATTATAATATAATTGATTAACTATTAATAATATTTTAATTAATTATAATATAATTAATTAATTAGTATTTAAAATATATTTTTTAAAAAGTCACTATTAAAGAATAAGTTTTATTTTTCTACTTAATAGAAGGTATAAAAAATTTCCTAAAAATAAAATATCAAACTATTATTGTATAATAATAATAACATCTAACCATTCTCTTTTTAATTCCTTTCTTATTAAACCCTTTAATGACCGATCATCAAATCATCCTCTTAGCCTATTTCTATACCACTGCTTTTTTTGGGACATAAACCGCTGCCAGGTCTATTCAGCCCGTCAAATCCAACAAAGTCCTCGTACCATTACTTTCGGCCAACATTTTGTTCCTGATATTTATATAATATATTCATATTTTCATTCTTTTCAAATAAACGTGCGATTTATCAGTCACATCTTTTGCTATAAATGCTTTATGATTATTTCAATTTTGAGGTAAAAGATATAAATGCCTTTTTATAAAATTTTAGTGAGCGCACGATCAGGGATAGAATCAGATTCAACTTTAAAGGAAGGTCGAGATTTTTAAAAGTATAAATTTTTTTAAAAGATAGGGTCACTTATATTTGTAATTTTAAAATTTTTAATTATATAAGTAATTTAAAAAAAATATTTGAAAGAGAGGCCATGCCCCCCTCCCCTATACATAGCTCCGTCCCTGCGCATGACATTACATTTTAATGAAACTATGGTGATTCAATCTCAAATGTTCAATATATTGAAATTCAAGGGCTTGGACACGACATGATCATCGTTTCTTCACCGCCTTTCTCGACTTTGATTAGGGACGATATGATTTAGGTATTTTTAATAAGTCAACTTATAAGCTCAATTATTTTTTAGGTTTTAGAAAGGCCTTGACTTAAGCAATCAAAATATATACTCAATTTAAAAAATATCATTTTATCCTTTTATTTTTAATTGATATGCGAGATATAAAGATTTAGAAATATGTAATTTTATTTTTAACGATTAGAAAAATTATAAATAAAAAGTACAATTATAAAATAAAATAATAAAAGATATATGTTAAAATAATAAAGTTATAATATAAAAAAATATATCCTTAATCAGAGGGCATATAAGGATAATATCACTAAGATACGTGTCGTTGTTATATCAATAAATCAAAAAAGGCTCTTCTAATAGATGGATATATATTCTAAACAAAATGTCTGGCTAACGTATAAAAGTTCTCCATCTTTGAATACTGTGTTTACTGTTGAAACATGAAGATATCATGTGGTAGATGTCTACCTTTATCTGTACTTTGAAGAATGAAGAATGTGCTTTGGTTCTCAAACTAAAGCCAGTGAGTCCCATTTAGACTTTGATAGAATCTGTTCAGCTTCGACAAAAGGCAATTCCCATCAGTCACTGTGTTCCGAATCACTGATTAATGGGAAGATTAGATCAGCCACTGGGGTCTCTAATTATCATGTCTAATGTTCAATTAATTTATCCATTAAAGCTAATATAAAATATCAACAACTATGTAGTAAACATTACGCTCCGATGTAACATTTAGCTTCTGATTTACTTCGGCTTATATTAGTAGAGTTTTTTTATAAGACTTTTTTAAGAAGAATTTTTCTAAAAAATCAGTTAATTATTTGATTGTCATTTAAAAAACTTTAAACAATAGACTGTTTTACGACATAAAAATAAAATGCACTTTTAATTTTATCTATATTTTATTTTGTAATGAAAATTATTTATATATATAGATATTATTTAAAGTATATTAAATAATATGCAAAGCACAATATATTAATTCTTATATAATATTAAACCATATGAAATATGTATATGTAAAACATATCTAAATATTTAAAACAATAAACATATCTAAATATTTAAAACAATATATTATTTATTTATGCATATAAATATTATTTAAAGTATATTAAATAATATGCAAATCACAATATATTAATTATTATATAATTTGTAGATATTGTGTAAATTATGTGTAAAACATAAGAGAAAAGGAGACTAAAAAATAAGTTATTAATTGATTTAAAAAATTTACCTAAAAAAGTCATTTGAAAGGTTTTTTTAGAAGCTCAAAATTTGAATTTCTTAAAAAGCTAAAAGTCATATCTATTAAAGAAATATTTTTTATTTTACACTAAGCATCTATTTTCTTTAAAAACAACTTTTGTGGTAAGAAAAAATACTTATGGACCTCTCAAAAGCTCATTCAAACAGACACTTAAAGAAGTTATGTATTATACAATTATATTTCTAAATTTAACTTAAATTAATAATTTAAAATAATTATAATAAATTACAAATTTATATTAAAATAATTAATTTATATTAAATTAAAATTTATAATAAAATTATTGAGAGGTATTTAACTATTTAAAAATTAATACATTCTTTATTTTATATATATATATATATAAACATGTCATACTCATAAAGGAATCACTTTTTATGCTAAGCAAATGATGAGTGCATGAAAATATAATCATCGAAATAACATTAAGAAGAAAGCGTAGAGAGAGAATTTTCCTAGAATCCAAACACTCCTATTCATTATTTCGTTAGGTGGTTTGCTCCATTTCTTCTATTCTTTTTTCCTTTGCATTTCCATTTCCAAGGAAAACGTTAAAAGCACTAACTTACATAGAACAACAATGGAAAATAATATATTAATGAACAAAACAAGTTAACGCCAAGCAGAAGCCACCGTGAGGGTTTTCTCCATCCAACCGAAACAAACACCACCATTCACGTGTTTGACGTTGAAACCTGAGTTCACTCGGGCTGAACAACCGAGTCTCTCCTTCACCAACTCGCCCACGTCTTGACTCATCTGCTTTAACTCGAACCCCGCCATTCCCATTCGGGCCCGCCATTTCCCGAACACCTCGCATCTTTCGAGACGCTCTCTCCCTTCACACGCAACCGAGTTACTGAGCCTGCGACCCAGTCCCTCCTCCACTTTGACTCGTTCCCCGCTGTCTCTCTGCAGCGTGGACTCGATCGACTCCAACAACGCGCTGTAGTAAGAGAGCGTCTCGTTCACACGTGCCGTGAATGGGGCAGTGTTAGTGTTCATTTCTTGCTCCACTATTGTCACCACCCGCGGAGATAGCTTCTTCACGCGCCGGAGAAGCTCGTCTCGTGGATTCTCTATGGAGACGCTCTCGTCTGGCATTCGATATAGTTTGAATGCAAAGTTGACGGCCAAAGGCTCGTCGGGTTCGCAACCCAGCGACTCGCGACTCAGATCGCTGAGTCTACAACACACCACGTAGAAACGTAAGGCAACTCCGAGTCGGTCTGCTAATTGGCTCAATTTGTCACCAACTAACTTTAACCTCTCTTTCTCTTCTCCGCCAATATCGGCTAGAGCAGTGATCTTGAGGGTCATGGGAGATTTACCCTTCCAACGCTCCGAAAGCAGATAGAGAAGATCCATGTACTGTGTTCCTTGGCCTATATCGAAGTCGATAACGTGAAACCCATCTTCGCTTTTTGGTTGTTCAACTGAAGCTTCGAGGATTGCGAAGTTAGCAGCCATTAAACCAAGCTTAAAACAAGGCGAAACCTCGTACAACAACTGGGTCGAGCCGAAATGTTCCTTGCTGTAAAGCTCCGTAACCGGAGGGGGGTTCTCGGTCGGGTTAACCCGAGATTTCAGCGCCGTTAACATGTAACCCATCAATCTCTGCTCAGAATTCTCTTCGGTATTTGAAACCTTAGCCATACACTTCAGGATCTCAGTCGCCACATCGAATTTTCCTTCTGAAATTGCCGATGCAGCTTCCGCCAGAGTCTGTTTTGAACAATTCGGGACTGGGTTAGTCACGGAAGTTGTCGAGGACGAGGACGAAGATGGAGATGGAGCCATCGGGTTGGGACTCGAAACGCTGATGAGACTCTGTATCTCAGACCACTCGCTGTTGGCGTTTGTTATCGCAGATACTGCATCACCTTCCTCGTCGTTGTCATCCAACAGCTGTTTCTCTAACTCCTCTAACCGATTCATCATCCTCTTCTCACTGTCCTGCCCCATCACAACGGTTCCTCCAACTCTGGTCTGGTTATGGACAGCGTTCTTGTAAGATATACCTGGTAACGTCTGGTTTTGCGAGTGAATGGGCAGACCAGAGCCAAGATTCGTAGGTTGAGGCCTGACTTGTTGAAGAAGTGGAACACCGTAATGTTGAGAAATGTTGGGGAATTCAGAAGACGCACCAGCGGAGAATTCAAAAGGAGAAAGTGTTGAAATCGGAGAGTTTTGTTGATAAATCCTAGGGTTCACCGACCGGAGCAGGAATCCGTTCAGTGCCGGGTTAAGACTCCCATGTTGATGTTGTTGTTGCTGCGCCTGAAATTCAGCTAGAGTCCGCTTTCCGATCAAGCCTGGAGGTGCGAAACTAGAATTTCCCATTCGGTGTTGAACGATCTGCGTTGATGGGTCTATAAGCATTTGAGAGAGCTGGTTCCTATACGTGGGAGGAGCTGGGTTGTTGTTTGCAGCAGTATTCATGGTGGTGCTCATGGATCGACCAGCGAGACCCGAATAGAAATCTGGGCCACCACCGGAAAACCCAGAAGCCATCTTCAACACCTCCTCTTCTCTCTACCGTGTACAAAGAACTAGTCAGAAAGCGCTGCAGAACCTATGAGAGTCCAGAGATTCTCATAGAACACGAAACTAAATCAGAAAAATTAAGGTATTGGAGAGTTAGAGAGAGAATGGGAGAGAAAGAGAGTTTATTTCTTAAAGAGTAGGAACGATTCTGGTGGATTTAAGGAAGAGAAACGACACAGCTTTCTGTGTGTTTCCATTAACATACGTGCACGTTTGGCGTGAGCTTTCTCACCGCCTGATCACGTTTTGATTGCGTAGTTTCGGACACTTGAAACGATCCAACGGTGATATCTTCGCCACAACTTACGCGCCATTACAGCTCTCATTCGCTCCACATTAAATTGCATATCCAAATTGTTGGCCCAGGCGCGTGTCGGCACGCTGTTGTTTAAGGAGTGTGAACATAGAAGGACTTTTAAAACTTGAGTGAACGAGATGATCTGTGTTCGGAGCAGTGATCAAGTGACAGAACAGTTACGTAGTGGATGTGAGAGAAAACGACTAGAGCGCGAGCGGGAAAAGCATAATTGGGACACGTGTAGCAACGCGGGAGAGAGTCGAGGATATTTAGGTAACTGTGAAGTGAGATTAGAAATGCTCGAAGCCAGTTCGGTGGAATCGAAATTCCAGCAGTTGTTTTGTCCGAACGGGCGATTCCAGTTTGATCCCTGGTGGTGGGAGGGACAACTTACACGTGTCTGTCATTGGTTTATGCCTGGTAGATAATTTTCAAAACCTGAAATTTGTCAACGTTGGCTATGCCCAACCGTTGAGTCTTTTTTCACACGCGACTCTTCCCAGTTTTTCAATCGAGAAGCTATTCCGAAATTTTCGACATAAATTATATACATAAACTGTGATTTATTCGGAAATTTAAAATTAAATATAAAATTATATATTATTAGATCTCCTTAGATTCTGTGTATTAAATCATATTAAACTTAGGAAAATTGTAGATTTTATTTAAGGACCACGTAAGTAAACAAATTTATAATTGGTTAAAAATTATTATTCTATAATAAAGGCCATGTTTGACAATCAGCTTATTGCATTAATTGTTAGTTGATAAATGATTATATCAGCTGATTGTATTAATTGTTTGTTAGAGATATTTGGTAAAATTAACTTTTTAATATTAACTGTTTATGTGTAAAATGATTTATGAGGATATGATTTTCAAAAAATATAAAGGTATGAATATTATATATCTTAGTATTTTGTTGAATATTCTTATAATAATTTAGATTTTAAAGAATTCATGTTCACCTGTACTGTTTCATCATCTATGAGAAATTCATACAACTCTTTTATTTTTATTTTCATTTAAGGTCAACATTTTATTTCTAACCTATAACTATATAAAACAATTATAAGAACAAATAATGTTCCTAAAACATAGGTATACAGGGACCTCCATTAGGTTGTCCTACTTATTAGAAATTGTTGTATATTAAAACTAAAAAATATATGACACGTATGATACTTAATTACAACTTAATAAAGAATACAATTTAAACAACAAAATATTATACAACTTAGCAATAGAATTTAAAGAGTATAGTTGACTTTTGATCATTAAAATTTTGGCTATTGAATGAAAAAATTCCTATATAGGAGCATTTTTATTTTTAACTGTTAATCTTCAATCAGCAGATGAAAGAGCTACTCTCCAAACAACTTTATTAGCTATTTATAGAGTCAAACAGCTAAAAACAACCAATCAACTAAAAAAAATAGCTGATTGGTAGGTAACCAAATGAGGCCAAGTTTATAACAACATAATTATTAAATCAATTAGCAAGTATTTATTTAATTGTGAAATTCCAATCATGAGTTTGTGACAAGAAATTTCACATAATATTCTCATTTTTAAAGCATTTTCAACTTAAAAGAAGAAAATACCCATTATAATTAGGAATGGTTTGTGTCGGATTTATCGAACTTAAATAATCCAAAATCTAATCAAATTTGATTAAATTTATATTTATTTTTAAATTTGAAAACGACTTTAAGTTAGGTTGAATATGTCGACCTTGAATTTGGTCGAAATCTGAAAATTAGGAAAAAAAAATTTGAGCCCAACTTGAAAGTCCGATCAACAAAGATTGAATCCAATATTTTCTGATTTATATCAAAATTTGATTGCCACCCGTTTCACTAGTGCTATTAATGGTACACATTAAGTGGATTGCACATGGGATGCTCATTAAAGTCCATGGTTAAGTCTAGAAAACTAATCCCGTAAATTCTTGAAACTCTTTTTTTTTTTTTTGACAACCTTGAAACTCTTTTTTAACCGTAATTTATAATCAATATCTTGGCTGACGTGTAATTATTAAATAAATATAATAATTTATATATTACTTAATGCTGAATTGTTACTTTATATCGAAAATTTATTAATTCATACTTAATTATTTGTAATTACATATTGTTTAATACACCTTATATAACATAAGCTTATTTTAAGGGTGCTTGGTTCACAGAAATTAATGGGAATAAGAATAATAATGAATATAGTAAGAAATGAGAATGCAGTATAGCCAACAATGAATTTTATTCCTCTAGTAAAACACAGGTATGGAATATTGCTGAAAATGGAGGAATGAAAGTGTTACCCCTGTTGATACCAAACATAAGTTTTCATTCCATACTCATTTATTTCTCCCCATTACCCCCAAACAAGCACCCCCTTAATCTTCTTTAATGTAGTATAATCCTATCTACTAGTTAGAGATAAGGTTGCGTACTATTAGACCTTTTTAAATCTCGTGTTTGGACAAAATTTCTACTAAGTGTTGTTATTATTGTTAACATATAATAATATTTAATTTATTTTAAAATTCATAATTTAAATGATTTATCGAAAATAAATTTTTTATTAATTAAAAATAAAGTTGCATACTATATAATTTGTTTTGTCGAAATTTTTACTAAATGGTTATTATTGTTGTTGTATTGATTTTTACCATCCGTTTATTTTCTAGCTTACTTGGCTGATTGACGTTTAAATCCTCTAGACGTTGAATTGGTAAACAAGCAAGTCAACCTTGTTCTTTTCTCTTCACTATAATTTAAAATTTGACTTTAAGTTATGAACCACTAAAAGATATTTTAAAAGGGGGCATTTATGTCAACTCATTAATTTTACATGACAAGAGTGTCATAGCCGACGCCTTATCAATATCTATAGTTGTTAGGCGGCGTGTAGGCAAGTAACTTTGCTATGAATGGGTTAGTAACAAAAGCCATTGAATCACACTTACCTGCATTCATCCCATTTTTTGGCTCATTGTTCCCTTTGCCTAACTCAATTTCTAATGCCTTAGTTCTCTTCAATCCACCTTTGATAAGGATACTAAAACTCATATGCGCAAAATATAGAAAGATCTTTATGTAATATATAATAATCCCTAAATTACGTATTTTGGATCGAACGTGATTGAGCAAGAAACGAAGAAATATAAAAATTATTTAATTTTGATCTCTGTAATTTTAAACGAGTTTTTTAAAGCTGAAACGAGCGCGAATCTACTACCCTTTTTACGAAAACTATTCTCCGAAACACAAATAAAATCTTTTTATAATTTTCTTAGAACGTAAGTTCTCTTAACGAGTCAAAAAATTCTTATATTTACAATTGATTATATGAGAAATTGTAAGAGACCTTAACCTTTATATATAACATTCATATTGAACTTCAATATCATAAGATTGATATAAGTCTGGTCCATACTGATTGAGATCTATTTTTCATATAAGATTCAACTCATTGCTTACTATTTTCTACACGAGAGGGCTCTTTGGTCTTTTTCTCAAGTTACGTAGTTTAACTGGCAAAGCCGTCTTTTTGTAAGTTGGTGGAGACTGCCTAACAGAAAAACGAATCACTCGAGACTTGAAAAAGTCCTTCCCCTAACTGGGGCCGCAAAAGGGCATAAACGTCACTACAGCATCGACGTGGGGTTGAGTTTGGTCACAGGCTTTCGGTTAACCGGGGATAGCAGGTACATTCGTGTTTGGAATCCATCAACGCAACGCCGACTGGGGTGTGATATTTTTATATTTTATTCTAGGGATGGGGGCCACGCGCTTCCAGTTGCGTTCGACTGCCACACGCTATGTGTCTGTGCCACACGAAATCTACTTAAATCCGCAAAATCCGTCTGCTCTATTCAGTCACCCAACGGACGAACAGTAACGAGTACATTTAATTAAGCTATTATTTTATATGACGAAGAATATTAATTATTATAAGTGAAAAGGCACTTAAAAAAAGACAACTTTAATTAAAAATATAAAGCTTCCCCACTATGAAGATAATTATAAGTAAAGTTTAAATAAAGTATTTCTAAATATTCTAAATTTTAACTTTGACTTTTTAATAAAATTTCGATATAATCTTAAGTTCAAGTTTTTATATTGCTTCCAAATTTCAAGTTTTATTAGTTATTAAGTAACTAATTTTATTTTTTAAAAGAACATTTCTTCGTGTGGGTCAACCTTTCGACTAGTTAAGAATAAGGTTGCGTATTACTGAATCTCTTCAAACTTTGTATATCTACGAAATTTTATTGGATGTTGCTTTTTATTTCTTCAAAGTTTAGCTAATTAAATTAAAATTTACATCATTGAAAACCTTTTGACAAATATTTTAAAAATTGAACTATAAGATAAAATATTTAAGATTTAAAATATTTAATAAATATTAGACAATTATAAATTTGATTAAAGATTAAATATAATTTAAAATTTTAAAATATAATTAAAAAAGACTGGTATTACATGATGAAGAATTTAAAATTTAATTAAAAAAGTATTAAATATAAATTAATTAATTTATTTTAATTTATAATAACTTGTTAATATTTAATTAATAAATTAATCAATTTTTAAAGACAGAAATTATTAAAATAAATTGAATCAAAAAATTAAAATATAATTTAAAATTGTTTCAATTTAACAATAAAATCGGTTGAATTTTTTTAATCATTGTTTTGCGTTTCACAACATTTGAAAATATTAGAAGTGAGTATTTCGTGCTACTTCATTTGTTTTCTTACCTTTTCCTTGACTCGATTAAATGAAAGATGGAAAAGATATTATTCTTAAGTTTTTTTAAAAGACTTTTCAAGATTACTTGTTTGAATTTTAAATCATAAAATAGTATATCAAATCTTCTGTTTCAATTACTATATTTTAATCTTGTTCTGTTAAATTTAATCTATATATTTTATATAAGATCTACATAAATATGTTAATAAAATTTAATAAAACATAACAGAAACATTACAATTGAAACATAAGATCTAATATCATAAAATAGGACCACATGCTAACAAGAGCTTGGTATAGGTGACGGTACTTCTCATCCCTAAGGAGTAAGGACGGTCCAACGGGCTTTATATACATATATAAGAATGTGTAATTTGTCAAACTTTTTTTTTTGGATAAATTAATTATTCGTAATTAAATAATAAATAATGAATTCAATTCAAGTGATGTTTTAATGTGTCTCCATCTTTAAATAACCATTACGACAAGTTTGTAAAATAAAAGAATGGAAGTTAAAATTTAAAAGTTAATTAAAAAATAGTTTGAAAAATAAAAATTAATTAATTAACTTTAATCTACACAAATTAATTACTTTAAGAAATAATTGATTAATTAATAAATCGATTATTTTTAAAAATTTTATTAAAATAATCTTACTATAAAATTAAAAACTGAAAAAAAATATCGATTCAAAATAATCTCAGCCTGTGGTTTTATCAGGCTAACCCATGATCCACTTATGATCCGATCAACTCGAACTAAAATTAAGTCTAGCCATATTTGTATTATCCGATTAAAAAATAAAGATCGGTCCTTCTGTGTGTCCTCTCGAATGTGGATGCATAATCCAAACAAGCAACAAGTGCTCGATAGCTAATTAGCAATAAAATAGCCTTAAACATTGTGTCAAGGGTTTGGTGGAAAAAGGATGGCTTGTTAATGGAGTTATCTGCTGGATTATGACTAGGAATGGTCCAAGTTCGAAGCTCAAACCCCATTTGCCCAAATTGACGAGAGATCTTAACCTTTTAAGCGCTTCTTGTGGCTAACATTTTGGTTTTCTCTTCAATCAAATCTAAAATATTGGAGATCCTCAACTAATTAATCTATAATCTTGGGACCATTTTGCTTTACACTTTTAATATGCAACAATGATTTGGTGCCCGTGACAAGAGCAATGTCTTAAAAAAACTAAACCGGTTTAACCAGTTTAAAAATTTTGAAATAGTTAATTTTTCGGCTTAATTTTTAATATTTTAGTTTAATAATTTTTTATTTTAAACATTGATTAGTCGTTAGTTTTTATAAATTAATTAATTTTTATTAAACTTTAAAATTTTTTACTAATAAAGATAATCATTTTTAAAAGTATTTAAAAATATTTAATTAATTTTACTACTGATTAATACCTGTTAAACATTAAATCTTTTATCTAATTAATATAATTTTTGATCTGATTTTGAACAAATTGGTAGAGACTAGAAAATTATGTGTTATTCATGAGATAATGATGAATTTACGTTCTTGCAAACAATTATGATTGAAAATTAGAGTAGAAAAAATAATTTTTTTGGAATATAAGATTTTAATATCTTAACTTAAAAGATTAAATATATTTTTTAACAAATTAAAAGGTTGAATATAAATATCAAAATTTTTAACAAAAATAATAATATCTTATTATTTGAAATTTAAATAGAAAATATGAATATTTTATATTTTATTATTAAATATAACTTAAATTTATATTAAAATAATTAATAAATATTCCAAATAAAGAACCAATAAAATAGAATAAGTACCCGTTTCAATGTCTTGATCAATGCGCACCGCATGCTGGCTATCCATGTCAAAGGCCACGGTAGTCGGTACTAGATCACGTTCACGTGCTCTCTCTCATTTTCGGTATCTGACACTCCCATCACATCTGCGTTGATGATTGGTCGATCAATGCATGGCTTTGGATTGTCAACCAGATGCCTAATTCTTAGGATCAGATCTCAAACGATCAATATATAAATATAAATGAGATTTAATGGGTGAGATAATTAGAACAGAAGATTTGGTGTACTTATTTCTATTTTTAGATTTTAATTTTTATAAATTTTTTAAAAAAATCTCAATCTTCAAAACTAAGGGCCTAAGAGTACTACAATTATTGTTTAAATTGAACTAATTACTTAATGACTTATTTAAAATCTATTATTTACATTATATTTATATGTTTAATAATTGTTCAAATAAAGATAAAGAATGCATTATTTTTTAAAGATTTACTATAATAAAATTTCCTTTTTACTCCTCAAATTTTGAAATATGGTTGTAGGAAGAATTAAAAAGAACCATTAAGGAAAATAATTAAGAAATTATAATTGATGACCAAAAAGTTAAATCAGTACGATCAGTTTAATTATTAAAATTTTGAAATAGTTATTTTTTCGATTTATTTTAATAATTATTGTTATAAAAATTTATTAATTAATAAGTTAGATTTCATAAATTAATTTTTACAAATGAAAATAAATTAATTGGTTATCATTTAACATTCTCGTTTTAGGGGTGGTCGAGTTGGTAGAGTAGGGAGGTATGGGACCAAAAGGTTTTGTGTGCAAATTTTCCTATTTACGCTAATTTGATCAAGCCTGTCGTAAATGGCTTGCCTAATGCGAAATACTTGGTTGGTATGATTTGCAGTCTATTGCATCAATTCGGAAGTTATCTAATGCATATTTAAAGGATAACAGTTGCGAGTTCCTCTGATTGAAAAAAACTCTCATTCTATAATTAAAATTTAATTTCTCACAACGACAATCTCTTTTTTTAGTCTTATTTTAAAATTTTAAATTTTGTTTAATATATTAATTTTATAATAATTTAATAATAATTAAACTTTTAAACATCAAGTCTTTCGTATTACCGATTTAATTTCTTATCCAAATAGGTTAGAAATTTTGATCCTACATAACTTGTGAGTTAGAAATGCATCATGTTTGCCGTTTTCTAAAACAAGCTTGTAAAACGAGGCTTATGATCGAAGATATATTTGGTGAATGGGTATACTTCACCAAGTGCCCTTAATTTAATTGGACCGTATTTTAGGTAATGCTTCTAGACTAGGGACTAGGACTTCCTACCTAATTTTGTCCCTCCTTAGCTGCTTGAGCACGCAAAATGAAGATCCAAGAACAAAATCATATGTTCATCTAACTAAATTTAATTATATATTAAGTTAATTAAAATTTAAAATCAAATTTAATTTACTTTAATCTCTTTTAGGTTGGGCTTATACTAGTAGAGTTTTTTTTATATATCTTTTTTAGAAGAAATTTTAAAAAACAGTTGACTGTTTGACTATCATTTAAAAAATAACTTTTAAAAAAGAGTTTAATATAGCAAACTGTTTGGCAATAAAAAATAATTTTAATTTTAACTACATTTTATTTTGTAATAAAATATATTTATGCATATAAATATTATTTAAAACTTATTAAACAATATGTATAGTAAAATATATTAATTATTATATAATTTTAAATCATATGAAGCATAAATAAAAATATATCTAATCAAATATTATATATAGATTATAACATAAGTAAAGAAATATAAAAAATAAATATTAAAACATATAAAAAGTTAAATAATATTATATAATTTTCAAAATAAATATCCAAGTTAAGTAAATAGTTAAATACATAATAAACGAGAAGATAAGTTTGTGAGTACTGTAAGAATTATATGTAAAACATAAGGATAAAAGTGACTAAAAATAGACTCATTAATTGATCTGAAAAAATCATATAAATAAACGTTTTTTTTGCGAAGCTCCAAATATGATCTTCTTAAAATGCTACATTTTAGGTGCCAAAAAAATCATAACTATTAAAAAATATTTTTTATTTTACAACCAAATACCTAAAAAAATTTTATGACAGAGAAAAGTATTTATTAGTCTTGTAAAAATTCATCTAAATAGGTACTTAATTGAACTCCTAAAAAAGAGGGTTAACTAAATTAGAGAAGAGTTAGAGCCAAGGGCCGAAATACCCGAAAACACGCGACTAATTGGTCCCAACACAAGTGGATAGCGACCGTTTTGGAAAAAATCGCTGGTTTCTAGCTGTCATCTGATCATCTCCGTAGAGACAACACTTACTTTTCGTTTACTCGTTCCAGCACTGTAAACGCTTCAAACTCTTCAGGACCCAATCCTTACTCTTGCCGGCAATATGTTGAGTTTGACAATATGTTAGATCAGGCATAACATTAGGTTGGGTAGGCTCGGGTCTCAACTAGAAAATTAATGCTTAGGCCCGATTGACTTCAAGATATGCAGTTTGAACTCTATCGAATTTAGGCGGCTCAAATTTTGATCGAAGGAGGATTCAGTTAGATTCACTTACATCGATTCCAACTCTGGGCGAGGAACAAAGAGCTGCACCTCATCCATTGTGACCTAAACAAAAAAGAGCTCAGACCAACAACTTGAAGCCCAAAGTTTCAAAACTTTAGAAGACACAGTTCGGTCCACGAATCTTAGCCACGGATGATCAGATGACTCGTGTCAGGTCAAAGGGTTCGTTGAACGGTGTCATGTCCAAGACGTTAGTTGAACAGTGATTAGAGGCACAGGTGATCAGACAACTCGTGTCAGGTCCATATGCATGTTGAACCGTTAAAGCCGAAGATGACGGCTCGTGTCAGATCAGGTGTTGGCTTGGGTTGGGTTAGTTACGTCCTTGTTCGTTAAAGACTAGCTAAGTCACGGTCTTGACTTGCTACTCTTTCTCGCAACTTAAGGGGCTTGAATTTTACTTGAGGGGCTAAATGAATTTTCTTTTTCCATCGTAAATTTTTAACACCAAGGACAATTTTTTAATATGAATCTTATTAATATAGGTAGTTTAGAAAATTTCAATAATACAGAGTTTTACTCTTAACTAATAAAAAAGCTTCAATATAAATTTTCAATTCTCATAATAATATTTTTTAGAAATAGAGGGATCCGAAACCGTTACCTTTTGAATGCGCATTAGGTAAATTTCCGGATTAATGCAATAACCTGCAAATTACGCCAATCTGGTACCCCATATTAGGCAAGTCCTATATGATAGGTTCGATCAAGAGGGCGTAAGTAAGGAGTTTAAAAACATAACCTTTTGGCATTTTTCTAATATAAATTCTCATAATAATATTTTTTTAGAAATGGAGAAATCCGAAACCGTTATCTTTTAAATGCGCACTGGATAAACCTCCGGATTGATGCAATAACATACAAATTACGCCAATCTGGTACTCCATACTGGGTAAGTCCTGTATGATAGGCTCGATCAAGAGAGCATAAGTAAGGAGTTTAAACACAGAATCTTTTGGCCTTATTCTCCCCTCTTTCCCTCCTCCCCCCCAAATTTTCAATATGAATCCTACTAATAAGTGTAGTTTAGAAAGATCCAATAATATACAGTCTTACTCTTAACTAATAGAAATGTTCAATCATAAATTTTCAATTCTCATGATAAATGTATTAAGTAAATTTTCGTATTCATATAATAATTCATAAATGATCGTAATTTATATTAAATAATTAATTATTTAAATTAGATTATTAAATTAGTATAAGTAGTTAATAATAAACATTTAATTAAATTTGATAATGAATTAAACTATGCTCATTTTTAAAGATTAATTATGAGTTTAAGTTTAATTAAAATTAATTTCATCCGATTTTAACTAATTTATTATAATTTATAAATTTGAATTCAAACCTGATTAAATATAATTTAACTTAAAATAAATTAATTTCTCATAATTTTGAGATCAAAAAAACTAGAAAACCTATTTGTAAAATCCAAAAAATTGTAAATAGTTAATAATAAAAATTTAACTAGGCTTGATAAAATGTTAAGCTGGACTTATTAAGTCCCGAGTTTGAGCCCAATTTTTGTTACTTGAATTCGAGTTTGAGTTTAATAAAATATAGTTCAGTTCGATTCCATTTAATTTATTATAATTTTTAAATTTAAAATTGATTCATAATAAACATAATTTAACTTAAAATCAACTAAGTTGTAGAACCTAACATTTTTTTAATCATATTTGAATTCAGTTCTCATTAAATTGGACTTGACCATTTGACTAAACTTATCTGGGTCAGACTGTAAATAAGGTCCAGCAAACAGTTTAGAGGCCTTCAAAACTCCAGGCTTTTCATATAAATCCGTATTCAAACTGTCAGAGTGAAGCTCAAACGAGCCGAGGAGCGGTGTTTTAAAATTCAGATTCGACATCAAGTTGGAGGTTTTATTAATTACCGATTTAATCAGTTCAACTATTGATTGAATCGGTGTGACGTCATAATTATATAATAATTATTAAAAATATTAAAAATACAAAATATATCAAATAATATAAAAATAAAAAATTTATTAAATCAATGATCGGATCGGTTAAATCGAACTGATTCAACCGATCAATTGATCGATTTTAACCAATTTTTACTGATTTAATTAAGAACCGATTTTTATAAATAAATCGAACCAAATAATTAACCGATTACCAGATAAATTGGCCGATCCGATCTGCTTTTCAAAACATGATGAGGAGGGATTGAAACTAAAGGTCTTTGGATGCTGAAAACGCATGTTTTGAGAGGAGGAGGAAGTCAAACACTGCTTTATATGTTTCATTACTTCCTGAACTTTCTTTTTTCACTTTTCGTACACCATCCTGTCGCTAGTCTCCACCAGGCAGGCCTTTATTTATGCACATGGTTTTCTTCTGTCTCTTAAATTAACGCGGACCCGGCTGTTAAATAATATCTACATGTGTCGGTAGGTAAGATTTAATAAAATAAAATAAAAATTGATAAATTAAAACAAAAGATTTGATCGTTAAATTGATAAATTGGAATAAAATATTTGATCCTTAAATTAATAAATCGAAACATAAGATCTGATTCTTAAATTAGTATATATAACTAATTATTAAAAACTCAAATAATTTGATTAATTTAACAGTAAAATTTTTTTAACAATTAATTTTTTATTTTTATTTTTAATTTTTTGATTCGAATAACTTTAATAGCTTTTGTAAATCAAGACATTATAATAAAATGTATATGTACTATTAAGGTTACATGAATAGAGATATGATTATTTTTTGACTTGACAGTCTTATTTTTAAAGGTAAAATTTAAATTGTCAATAAAGAAAGGTAATTTATTTTAATTATATTTTGATTTTTTAAATTTTATTTAATTTTTAACTAATTTTATAACGATTTAATATAGTTAAATTTTTAAATTTTTATCTTGGTGTATTTTTTAATCCAACCTTTAAAACATATCATATATAGCTAAATTCAGTTTCTTGATTTCTACTTGTGATTTTAACTTAATCAGAAACAAACCCGACCATGCTTTTGTCGTGTCCGAGTTAATGTTCTACATCTAGACATTTATGCCTCTTTAAGTAGCTCAAAGTTCGATGGGAAGTACGTTTGCTTTAAACGAAATTTCCAAACATAACGTAAATGCTGAAATGGGTCCTGTTCCTTTCCTTTCATTGTCCTAGATACGTGAAAAGGGTTCGCTCTTCAATGATGATTAAAAAAAATTAAAAACATTATCTTACATTTCGAATAACGGAGCGACTCTTATAAGCAATCTTCTGAATATCGTACTGAATTTGGTATCAAATTGAGCTCTGAAATAGAACTGTATCGGTATCGGTCAATACCGAGTATCGTTTCGGAATATTTTTTAAATTTATAAAATAGTCCCTAAATTTTTTAAAAATTGCAAAATAGTTCATATTAATATATTATACAGCTGTACTGTATACTTTACTGGTTTATTGTTTACATCAACCATGCTTTCAAAAATCTTAATAATAAATAATAATGACAATTAATTTGAAATAACAATAATTTTT
>JANVCL010000007.1:25375743-25388183 GCA_026546855.1 Erythroxylum incrassatum | reverse complement strand
ACCGGTATTTTGAATACCGGCCGGTACGGACGAAATTGGCCGGTACCGACCGGTATTTGTCACCGGTACTATTGAACTCGTACCGGTACCGGTTTCTGGCCGGTACGGTACGAAATTCGTAACACTGCTTTTAAGTTATATATATATAGGTCAACCTTGTAATTTTTTACCATTAAAAAAAACCTTGTATTTTTTATTTTAAAAATGTATTATAAACAAATTATCAAAAGTACATAATAATTTATAAGAGTGTGTGTCAAGAATCTCACATCAGACAATTACAAAGGCATTCAAGAATTTATAATAGTATGCAAACCTCTCCCTCTTGAGCTAGCTTTTGGGGTAAATTAGACACTTATATTTGCACACTATTATAAACTTTTGAATGTCTTTATAATTGTTTAATGTGAAATTTCTGATAGTGTGTAACTTAGAAGACTATATAAAGTTGCTATTTTGTAACTATAATATTACAAGTTCAAATAACATAAATATATTTTTAAAAAATATATAAAAAAGTTACGTACATTGTGACCCTTTTTGGATTCTTATAAAATGAAAGGCCTTGTACAGTGAGTACGTTAATATATTAATTTATAAATGAAGTGTTATGATTAATCTAATTGGTATTAATATGTCTCATTCCAAAAAGAAAGCAACTGTTATAATGTTTGTTTAAATCCATCATCCTGGTAATTTTTTTAATTTTAAAATATAAAAATTAGTAAATATATATAATAATCTATATAAATCAAGTAATACATTAAATTTAATTAATATTATTATATTATCAATTTTGTTCGAATGCTTCATTTTTAATATTTTAGGAATATTTATACAATTTTTATGGGTGTATTAAATAACAAAACTTTAATCATAAATAAATTATTTTAGTAGAGAAAGTGTCGATCAATTATAGGATGGACTGCTATAAAGTTAAAGACACTTGAGAGACCTCTGGCCGTTAATTATAACTAATGATTCAAGTTTTCAATTAATTCGTACAAAATTTTAATTTATTAACTTTTTTTAATTTTTAAAATAATAATAATTATTAAAAATTAATTAATAGATTATTTCTAAAAATAATTAATTTTATAAATTAATTTTTATTTAACAATTTTTTTTCTTAAATTGCTTGATTGGTAAAATTTTTAAACCTTAAATTTTTTATTTTGTTGGTTTAATTTTTGTTATAATTTTAAAATATTAATTATAATATCATTTGCGACCCAATTTTTGCATTTATTTAAACAAGAAGTTTAAATGATTTTTTTATATATTTTTATGTAAATCAAAAGGTACAAATCAAAATCTTGATTACACGTGGAGAAATACAATTCATTCATCTTACCAACCTTCTCCAATATAGCTTTTTCGTTCATTCATTTTACCAACTCTTTCTCGTATAAATTCTCTACCATATGAACACAAGACTCTCCTATTTTGTCGATATTATATATAAGTCTTTACGACGGTTAATTCGTTTTCGGGTCATATATACACTGCCCGTCACATTACGAGAGTTGGGTAATATCCGAATTCGTACGTCGTATTAGGAGACTTACACCCTTCAACGCCCTTTTTAGATAATCCGGGTCTTACTGCTTTTTTCTTTTATGACTCTTATTTCACTCATATATTCTTACTTATTACGATACGTAAGGACAGTTCTTTTAAATTATATTTTAAATTTTTTAATTTTTAGTCGAATTTATAACAATTTAATCTTAAACTTCTTAACTCATTTGTTTATTTTTCAGTCCAATTTTTTAAACACCGGATATAACAAATGCCCTCCAAATATCCCAGAAAGCACAAGAAAAATCACAATAAATTATATCAAATTGGACAAATTATATTAATATTAAAATATTTTTAAAATTAAACTAATTGCATAATAAAAGTTAATCTTAGTACATATGAAAGTTTCTTTCTTATCTCCAACTTAACTTTTATTCAGTTATACTTTATATCAAACTTATGACAAGTGGGGGATTCTATATGTATTCAACACACCTGTTTTGTCGCTTCAACCAACTTTTCTTTCTTAAAGATCGGCTCCAAAAGTTCATGTAATATGTCTATCGTCTCACTTTTGTTCTCCGTCTTAAAGATTGATAAGGATTTTAGGAGAGTCACACCTTAAAAGTTAGCTTATGAGGATAGAGAATATAAAGTCCTTATAAATCTCATATTAATTTTGTATTTAACCAAATATAGGATTCAAGTTCCATATCTTGCAATTAGATCAGACTGTAACATTCGTCCCCCATAAGGACCAATGTTCTCATTGGTCACGGCTGACACTTTCAGGTCACCACTTCATGGGCCACCACTATGAGATCCTTGTTGGTCACAACCACGTTGGTCACGGCTGACACTCCCAAGCCACCACTCTAAGGCCCGACTCTGATGTCAATTGATAAGAACTTTAGGAGAGCCATATCCCAAAAGCTAGCTTATGAGGATAGAGAGCCCAAAATCTTTATAAATTTCATATCAATTTTGTATTTAACCAATATGACATTCAAGTCTCATACCTTACAATTAGATCAGACCGTAACAAAGACCAAAGTAAAAATAGGATAAGATATTTATAAAAATGTTAATTATATAAGCAATTTATTTATATTATGTAATTTATAAATTATTTTTAATTTAATTAATCGTATACTTAAGAATAACGAATATGAATTATTATTTTGCAGACTTATTTTTAATTAAAATATAAATGATTAAGTAATTAAAATATAATTAATTGATTAATTATAATGAAATTAACTTAAATATAATTAATTAATTAATTAAAATATAATAAAATTTTATTTTTAAAAATTTTTAATAAACCAATCGTAACGATAATCACTCGTTTTTTAAAATCAACTATTATAATTATAATAATTACATCTATTATTATTTCTTACTTTATTAATTTTCATTATTATTATCGTTATTTTTGTGTCAACTAGTTGAAATCTAGTTTGGTAAGGAGAAAGAGACGTTTCGGGTGATATGAATTTTTTCTTCGTAATGTGCAACGTCTCCTTTATTATTTTTGTCTCGCAGCCTATTATGAGCCAGTGGATGTCTACTATCCAACGACTCTTCCAAATATCTTGGCGAAGCTGTAGATGATCAGTGGTCACTTTTGTTTTGTTTTTTTTTTGTTTTTTTGTTTTACTGATTACGGAATATGTTAGGAGAGTTCTAAGTATAGGAAAATATCTTTTAAGTCATTTAAATCTAGATTAATCTTCACTTAAGTCGGATAGATTTTTTACGGGGGTAAAACTTTGACCTTAAATTTTAAATGACTACATATATGAGGGCAGTTCAAACCCACAACCTCACATAAACTAAGAGAACCCCTTATCAAATCTTAAATAATAATGATCTAAGGTATTTAAAGAATTATTTGTTACGAATTAATTCGTGTCACGATTGAAGATTAGCCGAAGAGTTTGGATCACTTAAACTTTCCGTATTAGAATGATTGGTTTTTTTATCTTTAGTGAGACTAAGTTCATATGTGTGCAATTTTTGCAGGAATCGATTATTATTACCTAGTCATTTGTTTTTAAGAATAACATACGACATAGGAATTACAAAATGTTGGATAGTAATTTGTTCTTTTCAAAAATTGGAATTTGATTTTATACTAAAAGGTTTATACTTAAAAGTAAAGTAGAATTGAGATCACGTCACTTCAATGAGCATCTAAACCTTAATGAACTCATTCCACACTTGAATTGGTCAAAGAATATTATAATTAAAGTTTAAGATAAAGTTTATTTTAATGTTAATTTTCTACGTAAAATCATATAATAATAATATCTTTACAAAAAGTAGAAAGGAACCAATAGCAAGGTAGAAAATATATAAAAATAACTAATTCAATTAAATTTAAATTTAAATTTAATAATTTCTTTTAAATCTAATTAATCATAAAAATTAATTTTAAATAATAAAAAATTATTAAATAAAATCATATTTAATCGAAATACATATTTCAAAAATTCAATTAATTTGTTATCATAATAATAATAATAAATAAATAAATAATTTATATTATATAAAATATTTTAGACAAATTAAGCATAATAGGGACAGAAAGCTAACGGGGACCCTTTATATGTGTTGCACCACTACCCTATAAGAAAGACACACACGTAGTTTCAGAGAGCACTAAAGAAAGAAAGTGAGAAACCGAACCACCGCACTCCGAGACGTCACTATTTTTTTCCGGTGAAAGTTATCTGTTCCGACCAACCGTCATGGAGACCACCCCACTCCTTACTGAAGCTCACTCCGGTTTAAAGGACTACGAGCCGGTGAAGAGCTTCAAAGAGGCCAAGTCAGTGTTCTGTTACGAGTCGCTGAAGATGTGGAGAATCGCTGCTCCGATTGCGTTTAACATGCTGTGTCAGTTCGGGGTTAACTCGGTTACCAACATTTTTGTGGGTCATATTGGAGACTATGAGCTCTCTGCTGTTGCCATTTCTCTCTCTGTTATCGGAACCTTCAGTTTTGGCTTCATGGTTAGCTCTTGTTTACCATTTTCATCTTTTCTAGTTCGTACCCCATTTGTCCGAATTTTCATGTCCAGGTCCCTTGAGTACTTTTGCGCACGTGTTTGTTCTTATGTCTTTTTGGTTGGTTGGTCTTTGAAGGGTTCAGCTTTTTGTCCAGGATTCTTCATTTCTTACTGATCCTGTTCATTTTAGTGTTTCAAAATCAGAACTTTCTGCAGTATATGGATCTGGGCATATCAGGAAACTAGTAATGGATGCAATATGCTGGTTGGTTTGTAGTTTGTACACTTTATTTTCACTTCTGTTCATTGATGAATTCTTTCATCGCTGATTTTAGGATTATCGAACTGAACTGGGTGGTTTGTTCTTTGGTCCTCCCTCTAAAAATTTGTTGTTTCCGCGTCACATCAACATGAAACATGTCCTCTAAAGGAATCATTTGGTCTCCACGCTGAAAAAAGCTTAAAAGAAGGTGTGGTGGCATCATTCCCTATCCACTGATCTGCTTTTGCCTTTTGTCCGGATGTGATCTAAGCTGGCAAAAAATTTTCCACTGTTCTTTTTCTTGAAACCTGTCTTTGTTGATAGTAATTTTGCTTTCTGGGTTTATCATGAAACAGTTCGATTAAGCATTAGTAATCTTGGGCCTACTGTGGCTAAATGTTACGATCATGGAGGGGAAGGAGGGCCCTAGAAGTTTTAGAAGGACTCTCTTTCTTTGTTTACCTTCTTCCTTACTGTCATGTAAAAATATATTACTTTAGATACTGAATCAGTTCTGCTACTTGCAGCTTGGTATGGGAAGTGCATTGGAGACACTTTGTGGACAAGCTTTTGGGGCTGGACAAGTTCATATGCTCGGTGTGTATATGCAGCGATCATGTGTTGTACTAACCACCTTTTGTTTCATCCTCTTGCCCATCTATGTTTTTGCCTCTCCAATCCTGAAGCTCCTTGGACAAGACGATGGTGTGGCTGATCTTGCTGGATGGTTCACTCTTCTAACTATCCCACAATTGTTTTCTCTTGCCATCAATTTCCCATCCTCCAAGTTCCTGCAGGCTCAAAGCAAAGTTGGTGTACTAACTTGGATTGGGTTTGTAGTGTTCCTCCTGCACATTCTGATGCTCTGGGTTTTCATATATACACTTGGTTTGAATTTGGTTGGTGCAGCCATAGCTTATAACATCTCGAGTTGGGCATTGGCCATAGCTCAAGTTGTTTACTGTGTAGGTTGGTGTAAAGATGCATGGCATGGGTTGTCATGGGCAGCTTTCAAAGATATCTGGGCCTTTGTTAGGCTCTCATTTGCTTCTGCTGTGATGCTTTGCTTAGAGATTTGGTATATGATGAGTCTTACTATTCTCACTGGTCACCTCGATAATGCTGTTCTCGCAGTTGATTCCTTGTCTATATGGTGAGTCTCTGTTTCCCTGGAATTAATTCACTAATCGAGCTATTTTCATGACGTGATTTGCATATGACATTCAAGTAAAAATCCAAGTCTTACGGATACTAAGGTTCGTTCTATCTTTCAATTTTCAGCATGAATTTCAATAGCTGGGAAGGGATGTTGTTCATTGGAATCAATGTTGCCATAAGGTAAATGACTTCAACTCAATTTGCGGATATACCCTGTTGACATTTCGGCTGTGTCCTGTTCGTTTCTTAATGGCTTTAACCTACTTCTTGTTGCCTTACTGTAACTGATCCTCATTTTTCATTGCTTCATCAGTGTCAGAGTATCCAATGAGCTCGGTTTAGGACGTCCAAGAGCAACCAAATACTCAGTCTATGTGACAGTATTGCAATGCCTTGTAATTGGGCTGCTTTTCATGGTTATTATAATGGTAGCTAGAGAACATTTCCCTGTCATTTTTACAAACAGCAAAATCCTGCAAAAAACTGTTTCTAAGTACGCCTACATTCTTGGCGTTACGATGGTACTTAACAGTGTTCAGCCAGTGATATCAGGTATCCGTTGTATGTGATTCTAAACTGAGAGCCTCATGTCTCAGCTAAAACCTTCTGATAACTTATGCAAATTTGTTACAGGTGTTGCTGTTGGTGCTGGTTGGCAAGCATTGGTGGCCTATATCAACGTAGGTTGCTACTATATATTTGGGCTTCCGCTTGGTTTCTTGCTCGGTTACAGAGCAAAATTGGGATTCATGGTACTGCAAATTCTGTAACTGTTATTCGTTCAGTTGTTTTACCTCAATGCCTCAAGTTATCTTCCATGAATTGCAAGAATTAAGAGACATTTACTACATTTCATTGAAATTCCACAATGGAAAACTTGCTCAGAGTTGTTAATGCGTTACGATCAGATTCTGCTAACTAGAATGGTTTTTTGCTGATACCTTTCATTCATTCCAGGGACTTTGGGGAGGAATGCTGGGTGGAACTTTATTGCAGACCTTGCTTCTCTTATTTGTTCTTTACAAAACCAACTGGAACTCAGAGGTAAAAGCAACATTTTCATGAAAATTGAACTCTTCCCCAAGAACATGATTATGATTTAAGTGTGCTAATCTTAAAAATGTGTCCGAAGGTTGCACAAACATCAGAACGCATGCGAAAATGGGGCGGTCAAGACCCTACCATTGAGAAGGTTGATAATGGAGCATGAAGTGCCTGTTATGTTGGATTCAGGACCATCAAATGTTGTAAGTGCCCTGAACTGTTCAAGACTCCTAAGAAAGCTTCATGTTTCTTGTCAAATCCTCTTTGGTCTTGGATTCATGAGGAGTCTGCAAATTTTGAGCTTGCAAGAATGCCTTTTACCTTGGAAAACATCAATTTGTTGTTTAAACACTTTGGTTACTTTACACCCTATCCTGGGCCAAGCACTTTATCTCTACATTGATCAGCAATAAGTGTTACCCAAGTTCTGTTTGAAGAACCGTGGAATCTCCTTTTACACGTGCCCTTGAGCAAATTTTCTTTTTATATATCAATAAAAATTGTATTGTCTTTTGAGATAAATTATCAAATATATAAAATTTGTAAATTAATTAAATGAATTATTAGTGTTTGAATGAATTATTTGAAACTCAAAATTAAATAATAAATTTAATTTAAATTCATGAATTCTAACATGCTTTCATTTCTAAGGGTGGGCATTTGGGTAATTCGAGCCGAATTTTCACTGTTCGGGCTCGGCCCGAATTATCCGAAATTTTTTTTGCCTTACCCGGCTCGTACCCGAACTTACCGGACCCGATTTACTCGAATTACCTATTTACCTGGCCCGATTTATCTAAATTACCCGAATTATCCCAGCTCGATTTACCTGAATTATCCTAATTACCCTATTTCACATTTTTTTAAAACCTAAATCGGGTAATCGGGCCGGCCAGAATTTTTTTTCCCTTGCCCGTCCCGGCCCAAAAATCCCTATTCATTTCTATCCAATAATGATTAAAAATTTAACTGGCGCAAGTGTAAGAATCTTGTACTTTTTAACTTTTCAATTCGATTTTTAACCTTCTGTGTCCTGTACTTTAATAACTTTTATTATTAAAAATTGATTAATTTATTAATTAATTAGTAAATTTTCACATATTAATAAATTTTTATGAACTAAAATAAATCAATTAATTGTTATGTATGGTTTAATATCTTTTGAATCTTAAATTTTTTGTCTCGTGATTCTTCGATTTTTAAGATGACACCTAATTTAAAATTAACAAAAGAAATTCAAGTTAGCCTGAGTTTCGATCCAAATCTAAAAAATTCGGCTCGGCCTGAAAAATATACAAATCCTGACCAAATTCAGGCTTTTCTTTTAAATTTCGGCCCATTGCCATGCATAGTTTCACTACTTGCACGTCCCGCCAACTTCTAGTTTATGATTTGTCACAATTGATCAGGAGATCATAGAGGAATAGCGCTTGTGTTGTCAGATGATTAGAAGATTATAGTGAGTACGACAAACATATTATTAGCAACTGGAGATAGTAACACAAACATGGCGTCCAGACTAAGCAGCAACAGCACCTTTTTGCTTCCTTGGCATACGGTAGCCACCAATGACACAAGCATGGTCTCGCTCAAAGGGCTCAAGTGTTACCTGCTCAGCAGGCTTGAATTGCTCTTGTGCCATCTTCTTCACCTCATTCTCAAACACAGCCCCTGCAGGAACAGTGGAGTCGATGCAATTTGCCTGAACTCGCAATGTTACCCGCAGAAGTTCAGTACCGCAAAAGGAATCACATTAACTTGTGGAGATGAAATATCTAAAGAAACCTACCTTAATGGATATAACAAAATGACCACCAGCTTTCAGGAAAAATGAAGCGTTCAAGGCTAAAATCCTAGCCTGCAAAGTTAATTCAGGAAAGCATATAATTCTGAGAACTAGAAGCTGAAACAAAAGGATACTTAAATCACATGGTCCATTAGCAGAACATTCAGTTCTAGTAATAGGCCAAGCACGATGCCTTGCGCATGCTGTTATGCGGGTGAATTTATTGAACACTAAGGCAAGGGCAGGCGACACATACAATACTAGTAGCATCAGTGGTTAGCCGGAGATGGGAGTAGATAACAGAAGGCAAAATTTTCCTGTACTGCAGAATGCACATAAATTGCTAAACCCAAAAAAGGATACTGATGCATATATAAACCCAGTTAAAAATACTATAAATATAGTACAACCTAGAACTATAATTTATGTTCATTGTTACATTACCAAATCATAAGTGGAAAAACCTATGCAGAATCATAGAGAACTCAACAAGTTCTAAAAGATAGTAATTCTTGGAGTAACATTCTGAAAAGCAAATTATGAACAAGAAAGTCGTATAAAAATAAACAAAAAGTGAATATATGAAAGGAAAAAATGAAGATCTGAAAATAATTCAATTTGAGAACACTTGAAACAAAGATTGCATCAAAACTAATAAATGCATCAGAAACTCGGGATTTGCATCACCCATGCTGTCCTGAAGGGGAATCCGAGTGGTTCGTCATATGCTGGATTGATCAGTTATTAAATATAAACATGAAAGCTTCAACAAATATTTCAAAATGACTACTTGAACTGTATTAATAATTGCATCATCCATGCAATCCTGATAGGAAATCCAAGTAAAGCTCGTCACATGTAGAGAAGTTCAGAGCCATAAAGCAAATACAAAACATAGATACTGAAAACAAACGAGGAACTGGCAAAGAAATAACTAAAAACAAAAGACAATAATGAACAGAAGGAGAAATATGAATAGAAATAAATAAGTAAACAGGACATTGAACTGGAGTGAATCCCCTTTCCTCAAGCAAGCTTGCCACCTCTAAACCGATTATTCTATATCATTGTAACAATCACAAATCAAAACAAGAACAAGAAAGAAGTAGACCTGATCGGGCTGAGCAACATCAGAAAATATAACATCCACCATGCCAACAAGCATGCGATACTTGGCCGGATGTCTTGCATCTTCAATGATGGGTATAACATTTGTCCTCTTCTTTGCCATGTTAACTAAATCCCTACCACTTCTATGAGAAAATTCTACAGCATAGACCACTCCGCTCTAGCAACAGAAGCAAATATCTTATCAGCAACTTGTATGGAACATGGACGAAAACTAAGAAATCACTTACAAAGCAATAATCCAACATAGACTACGTACAGGACCAACAATATCAGACACATGAGAGACAGTAGTACCAGAAGCAGCACCAAGGTAAAGTACTTTAGCACCAGGTTTCTAAAATTCCACGACATTATAGACATGGTCAATATTTATGTAAATCAAAACAACTATGAATCACATCAATGATAAAACGATTTTAAATTCAATCTTCATATTAGAAACTTACAATCCATATGTTATCAACACCACCAAGAATAGCTGCTGCCAACTTTGATCTAAAAGGATTCCACACTCTGTATTCTACTTTAGTTCCATCCTCGTTCTGAAAAATCATATAAATTTTCACTTAAAACTGACATGAAACAACCAAATGAAGAAAGACTGAAACACAGCTATCATAAACCATTAAGAAAGACATACCTGAACGGCAATTCTCTTCTCGTTGTAAACAGCATCACCAGGAACCATGTTCTTAGTAGCAAGAGCATCTTCTTTACCCTTTACAATGAACACTCCTTCGTGTCTATGAGGCTCTACAATAACCTTACTCCCACCTTTCATTCCACCACCACGACCACCTCGTCCTCTTCCTCCTCCGCGTCCACCACCGCGGCCACCGCTCTTCATGGCACTTCCTCTGGCGCCAAATCCTCTTCCACCACCTCCCCCTCTGCCTCTGCCTCTTCCTCCATCACCACCTCTTCCTCCTCTAAACCCACCTCCACCACCGCGGCCTTAATCAAGCAATCATTTGACAATGGTCAAAAACAGAAAGAAATACATGACTCGGAAAAAAGCTCAAACCTTCCTACAAAACAAACAAAAAATGGATGAGGCATTTAGCTTTCCTCTACCTCTTGGAGGAGCCATTTTCACCAAAGCTAGCGGAAGTTGAGATTACAAAGTACGTAGACTGAAGAGCAGAGCCATTTTTGTTCTTATTTTCGTGTGTCACTTTATACTCTTCTTCATATATTCATCCATTAAATAGTCAGATCTTGGGAGGAAGGTTATTAATAGGATCGGTTCATCTTTTCTCACTTTCGTGCGTTATCACGTACCTTCATCCATCCATCCATTACGAAAAGGGAAAGCGTCATCTTGTGCCTGTCATTAATCTACCCAACTTTTCTTTTTAAATTTTTTAATTTTTGTGATTAAATAATATCTTTATTTTATTATATTAAAATTTAATAATAAACAATATATTTATAAAATTTAATACATCTTTTCTTAGTAAAAATCTATAAATTACAAAATTACGAAAAAAAGTTAAGATTTAAAAAGTTTAAAGTAATCCAAAAAATTAAGTTTAAATTATATTAACATTTTAAAATTTTATCAAATGATTAAATATAAATAGTTTAATCTTAAACAAATTATTTTGTTCTCGTCTCATCTCAAGTTACCATCATATTGTTCCTTAAATCATCAAAGAACAAATGAACAATGCTATTAGATTTCTAAATTCAAAAATTGGGATACTAATGTCCCGAGCCCGACATGGACCAACCTAAATTTATTTTATTTTATTTTTAAAATTTAAAAAAGAAATGATATTATTTTCATAAAATTAAATAATGTTTTTTAAATAATTATTGGGCTTTAGACAAGGTCTAGCCTAAACAACCTAGTTTGAACCTAATCAAGGCTCAATATTTTTAAAATTTTTGGTCAAAGTTTCAATCTAACCCGGCCGATTCAAACCAAAGCCTACATAAACACTTTTCCTGAAGAAAAAGAGTTGAACTATAGCAAATGAAATCACTTACGTCAGTTTCGCTGTTTTAATCTTGTTTTAATTTATCTTATTCACACATTTATGTAAGACTCCTATAAATGTGTCGATGAGATAGATTAGAACAGAATTGAAGTAGCAAACTGGCACAAGTAATCACGTCCCGAATTATAGTTGTACTGACCCAAAAAAAAAAGACTTTGTCATCACTCAGCTCATTAGAAGCTCTTTTTTTTGCTCTTGATTACAATTAGAAATGGTTAACCAGTTTAGGGATAGCATTAGGGATGGTAATTGTACCCGAATCTGATGGGTACCCGATAAAATTACCCGAATGAGGGCGGATATGGGGAGCAAATTTTTACCCGTGAGGCGAATATGGGGGTTAATAACAATACTCGTCGGGTATCAGGGCGGGTATGAGGATACCACCCCCATACCCGTTCACCTGTTTATTAATAATTATTATATAATAATATAATATAATAGAGACAGATAAACGGGTACCCGATAAGGGTCAAACCCCCATCGGGTACGGGTATGGAGGACTCAGAAAATCTCCGG
>JANVCL010000007.1:25334822-25349305 GCA_026546855.1 Erythroxylum incrassatum | reverse complement strand
GGGCGGGTACAGGGGATGACATACCCGCCCCGTTGCCATCCCTAGATAGCATATATGACCCGACCAGACTTTAACCCAGGTTGATTGGTCTACAGGTTGAAACTTCTCGACCCTAACCTGACTAAATTTGTAACCTGACAAAAAGGTACAAAGCGACGTCATTTTGTCAAATTTTCTTTTAAAAAATGTGATTTCAAGTCAGGCTGGGAGCCGCCAGACCCAATAGCATCCCTAAATCGATTCAAATTCGACCCATACTCACTCGATTGTATATATCAATCTTTCAACAATAAAATCAAATATTTTAATACATAAAATTTAGTATAATTTTAAAATTTTTAATAATTAATCTAAACTCGAGTTTAATTTTTCTAATTTTAAAATTGATTCAGACGTTCTTATCATTTCATTACTACACATCAAAATTATTCATAAATGAATCCAATTTATTTATCCTTATTCTATTCCATCTCTATCGGGGACCATCTCTAATTTTAACATATTTTTTCCACAAGCATTGCAAGAACTGTCACGACATTGGTTGCTGTGACAACGTACGAAATAAAGCTTTAGATTACCTCAAAAAATGCTCCTCCTCAAGTACTCATATCCAATTTCTAGTGGGGTGCAGCCGTGCAGGACCAACCAAAACAAAGCTGCTTGACTGCATCGGACGGCCCACATCTCTCCGTGTCCAAACCGGGTAAAACTTTATTGGCTCATCATCTTCTTCGCCTGCAGGAATATTCAAGGCCTTCATAATCACTCCACCTCTTGTTCTCTGTCGCATCTGATCTTTATCCTCCCCCCACAGACGTCAGTTTTCTCAAGTTTCTAAATTCGAACCACTGTCCTCTACTCCTATCTGTTACCCAATCGTGAACAGCCACGTGTTGCCCTTTTGCATAATCTTAATCCTTAAGCAATACCTGTGCTTATATTAATCGTATCCTACTTCCTACCCCAGTTAAGCATACTCCCAAGGTAGGTACAATACGATACAAAACAAAGAATCAAAGCATGTGAATCATCTCGAAGGATGAGGACTTTGATAATGGAATATTACTTTGACCCTTATTAGTTAGGTAGCTCGTTGATGAAATATTGAAAATTGGGATTAATAAGGTAATTAGCAATTAATCACCTTGGTAGCATGATCCAGTTCACCAGACTATAAATAGAGAAGCAGAACGCAACGGCTTTGCACAACAAACGCAACCTTGAGATTCTTGTCTGATTTCCCAATTTACCCCTGCTTTGACAAATGGCTTCTCGAGAGTTAGAATTAACCGTCTCATCGGCCAAGGACTTGAAGAATGTCAACTGGCGCTACGGTCCGTTGAGGCCGTATGCTGTTCTTTGGGTGGATCGGAGCAGCAAGTGCTCCACCAGAGTTGACGATAACGGCGACACTTCGCCGGTGTGGAATGACACTGTCGTCATCCCCTTGCCTCCTGGTCCCGTCGAGGATCAGACGCTGTACATCGACGTGGTTCATGTCCGATCCGACTCCGAAGAGGACACCAAACCGCTAATCGGATCGGCCAAGCTCAAGCTCCGCGATGTTATAGAAGAAGCCGGTTATGGAGAGCGCGTGCTACGCTCGCTTCATCTCAAGCGTCCTTCTGGTAGACCCCATGGAAAGCTTGAAGTCAAAGCTGTAGTCAAAGATCCAGCCTACCGTCCGGCCGATCCTTACTACGCGCCACCGTACGGGGTCCAACGTCAGGCATCGAGAGAGTACGCGCCGCCAGCTTACGGAAATCCTTACGCGCCGAGTCCGTACTACTCAACGGCACCGCCAAGCGGTTATCCATACGCAGCTCCTCCTCCTCCACAGGCAGCTTACGGACAACCGGGTTACGGACAACCGAGTTACGGTCAGAATGAGTATGCGCAGGCGGGTAAGCCTAAGAGCAAGTTCGGGATGGGGACGGGATTAGCCGTGGGTGCGGTGGCCGGAGCTTTGGGTGGACTTGCATTGGCGGAGGGTTTTGACGCGTTGGAGGATAAGATCGCCGATGACGCGGCGGAGAAAGTGGAGGATGATATTGACTACGGCGGCGACGACTTCTAGAGAAAGCTTTTGTGGGACCGCGTTTCCTTCATGCGTGCTTTATCCTTTTGTTACTTAATTAATAAATGGATTAAAAACCGATTCGGCAAGTTTTAACTTTTTGTGATTCTTAAATGTTTTATTATCATCAAACTTTAACGTACTCATTAAATTCTCCAAAAAGCAATTAAGTACTCAATAAATATATTATTAACAAAATATTTTGCTTTGCCCTGGACTACATGGGCGGCCAGGATTTGTGATCCAAATTCAAACTTGATCGAACTTTATGCGACGCAAAATTCAATTCGTTTGGATTAAATTCAAAATTTTTATATTTTGTAATTTATGTTAATAAAATAATATTATCAAATAGCTTATTATTTTATGAGTTACGGAATTATATAAGCCTTAAAATCCCAAAGCTTGTGAAACACATGTTTAGTTTAACGTTCTGATTTATCTTTGTCCAAAGATGGGTCGTCAAACTATGGCCTTTCGTAATGTTACCCGTGTGCCTATTAAGAATTATAAGTTTAAATTTAGACATTTTTAATAAATCGATTTATAAGCTAAATTAGGTTTAAACTGATTCGATATCTAATTTTTTTACGCAAAATAATATCATTTTGTTTAAAATACTTGTTAGATTTTAGTTCTATTAAAACTCTTTTATTTGAATAAATGTTAATTTCGTTCAATCTATATTTCTTTTGTCACCTATAAAAACCAAAGAAACTATTTGAACCAATTTAGACGGAGAGAATCGATAGGCCCTACGGTAGCTATTAGCTAATAGATATTTAGAGATGTTAAATTCAATAGTTCAAAAGAGTCCAGATCACTGTTCAGTTTTATGGTGTCTTATTTTATCTCATGAATCTCAACCATTTATTTATAAGGGTCTCGCGTTTATTTATGCAAAACCCACGCTGGATTCGCATAAATGAATGGCTGAGATTTATTGGACATAATAAAATACTATAAAACTGAACAGAGAATCTTGTCTCAGTTTAAAAACCGAATAATTGAATAAAAAGGGAGAAAAAAATCACACTTATGCTTATAACTAAACAAATTAAGATTAGAACTAGTAAATTTTAAGATAAAAGATACAAAATTTATTGAATTTTTAATTATTTTAATATAATTTTATTTTCTTCTAAAATTTTATGAGATTAAGATTAAGATTTTAAATTTTGCAATAAAAACTACTATATTTTCGATTTGATTATAATAATCTAATATTAATTGAATCTTTTAAATCTTAAATTTCTTATCATACGCAGCAAATTTAAAAATTCGACCTACCTGAAATAAAAAAATTGATACAAATCCTGATCAGATTCAGGCTTTTCTCTTAAATTTCAGCCCATTGCCATGCATAGTTTCACTACTTGCACGTCCCGCCAACTTCTAGTTTATGATTTGTCACAATTGATGAGGAGATCATAGAGGAATAGTGCTTGAGTTGTCAGAAGATTAGAAGATTATAGTGAGTACGAAAAACATATTATTAGCAACTGTTTGAAATGGAAAGTTTGCATGTTAAAGATTGTATTGAAGTAACCATTAGGGGAGAGAACAATAGAGAAAGAACTATGTCATAATTCAGAAACAAATAGCGAAACTGAATAAGATTAGACATTATTAATTTTCATCCACAGTTTCTGGAGATAGGAACACAAACATGGTGTCCAGACTAGGCAGCAACAGCACCTTTTTGCTTCTTTGGCATACGATAGCCAGCAATGACACAAGCATGGTCTCTCTCAAAGGGCTCAAGTGTCACCTGCTCAGCAGGCTTGAATTGCTCTGGTTGCATCTTCTTCACCTCATTCTCAAACACAGCCTCTGCAGGAACGGTGGAGTCGATGCAATTTACCTGAACACGCAATGTTACCCGCAGAAGTTCAACACGGCGAAAGGAATCACATTATCTTGTGGAGATGAAATATCTAAAGAAACCCACCTTAATGGATATAACAAAATGACCACCAGCTTTCAGGAAAAATGAAGCGCTCAAGGCTAAAATCCTAGCCTGCAAAGTTAATTCAGGAAAGCATATAATTCTGAGAACTAGAAGCTGAACCAAAAGGATACTTAAATCACATGGTCCCTTAGCAGAACATTCAGGTCTAGTAACCGGCCAAGCACGATGCCTTGCGCATGCTGTTATGCGGGTGAATTTATCGAACACTAAGGCAAGGGCAGGCGACACACAAAGAATACTAGCATCAGTGGTTAGCCAGAGATGGGAGTAGATAACAGAAGGCAAAATTTTCCTGTACTGCAGAATGCCCATAAATTGCTAAACCCAAAAAAGGATACTGATGCATATATAAACCCAGTTAAAAATACCATAAATATAGTACAACCACCATAAGAAAAAGGTAGTTTATTGATGGAAATTACCAACAGAAAAAGTTAATAAACTGTTTAGTAATAAAATATAGCGACGGCATTCACCGACGGAAAAATGCGTCATGAAATTGGCTATCAGTAAACTTGCCGACATAATATCGTCTCCGTTGAAAAAAATACCGACGGAAAACACTTTCCGTTGGTATATTTACTGATGGAAATTTTTTTTACAGTCGGTAAATATACAGACGGCTATGTGAATCCGTCGGTGAATATACAGTAAAAATATAAACCTTTTCCGACGATTTATAACAAACCGTCGGTAAATATGACTCAGTATACCGATGGTGAATTAAAATTCCGTTGGTGAATTTAAGGTGAATATGTGTATTTTTTCCGATGGTAAATTACTAGTCGCCGATAAATGTAACTCAATTTACTGACAACAACTAAAATTTCGTC
The DNA here is from genome assembly GCA_026546855.1 of Erythroxylum incrassatum. Lineage (NCBI taxonomy): Eukaryota > Viridiplantae > Streptophyta > Magnoliopsida > Malpighiales > Erythroxylaceae > Erythroxylum > Erythroxylum incrassatum. The sequence goes on along the minus strand of JANVCL010000007.1, from coordinate 25,344,423 downwards.
GGTAAGTACTATAAATATTTTGCAATGATTTATCATAGACTCTACCAGGTATTAAATTTTCTTTTTTAAAATTCCGACATTAAATTTTATTTCATAATCTAATGATTAATGCATAATTTTAACAGCTATAAATTATCTTACCATAATTTTTTGATTTGTTTATACATTTAATTTGTTTAAACAGAAAATTAATTAATCATATAAAGTTAAATTTTTTTTCATTGATAATAAAAAGATTAAATTATACATAAATTTAAACCAAATGACTACAACAATCCTATTGTCCTGGTGAGCGCGGATGATCTGAGTCTCTAGCCCTTCTCTTCAACTGCTCCATGTCATTTTGGAGCTTTGTCATGTACTCCATTGTTTGTTACAACTAACTTGTTAATGTCTGCACTGTGCTCTCAAGCTGATGGATATGTTTCATTGTCGTCCGTCTACTTGATGCTGCTGTACTGGACGTAGAAAAGTGCGAATAACATATGTTCCTAAATGAGCCTATCCCGAAGATTCTTTCACGACTATCCTTACCACCTACTGCATCAAAATATGCCTTATTCTCATCAATAGCTTGTTCTCCTTGAGATTGTCGCTGAATTGTTTCCTGTATTTGATCCTATTAGAAGGCAATGCTTATATTAGTAAGTGATAATAATTACGAATGAATATTAAAGTATAAATTTCACATACATTTAGTTCTTTACATTGGTTATTGACGAACGTCACACCGTCATACTTCTTAGTGTGAGTATGCAAAAACAACTAACGGGATGTAAACCTTGTACCCGTAAACTTTTCTTGCATAACAATAAAATATTCTAAGTTAAACTAGAATTTATAAAAATTTGGGCAGAGTCTCCTCTATTTTTATGATATTAACCCCTATTAAACAAAGAAAATAACTCAATATAGCCATATATGGCACCAGATATTTATACCATGATTATTATCCATAGTACACATATTTTCATTTCAACATTCACACATCAATTTAAATTGAAATACAGCAAAGTAAAACAATTAGAATATAAGTGTAATATTTAGATACTTACAAGTCTCTCTATATGCTTGTGGTGGGTAATTGATCCTCCCATATGAATAGGAAGACTGTCTCCCCTTGGGCCTCCACGTCTGTTGGTCGAGTTACGCCCTGAGATGAACATTGCCTCAAGTGATGTCTAATACTCCTGCCAACGATTCCATGTGCCCTCAGAAATATAATGCGGTCATACACTAGCCTTGTGTATCACATCAATAAAGTCGCGATAACGTGTATGAGCTCGCCTCTCCCAAACTTGATGTATGACCCCGTTGAAACAAGAATCTTAGAAAAATTGTTTATGAAATAAAAAGAACGAAATTCGATAACTTATAATCTAATAATATTTATCTAATTAATGTATACAAATCAATTTAAAAAGAAAATTATTTGCATATTGTACCTCAAACTCCTAAAAGTAAAATGCCTTTGTGGCCTAAGAGATCTTCTTCCATATATAACCTTCAGGATTAATCCTCTCCTTAAATGTAGATGTCATATTTCTGGAACACGGTCCAGATGAAATCAACGTAATATAAGAACAAATAATTTTATACCATTTGCAAAATTTTCAACATATAACTTAATTATAAACATATATAGTGTTTTATGCGATTTCACTTACAAATTATTAACAATTGTTATATACTTTCTTCCATCAGGTCCTTCAGTTCCAGGCTGGCAGTTGGCTCCTTCATCCGCTATAGGGGTAGTGGATAATGTATGAGTGATGGATGGTGAAGCATCAGGGTCAGCAAGTGATGCTTCATCTGCAACTATAGGCCCTGGAAGTGGAGGTGGTGATTCAGTTGCAGCTGGAGATTGTGATGGTGCACCCTCACAGTAAGTACCTCCGAGCATGCGTCTGAACCTAGGCCGCATTACATCACGTTGTCTCTTTGGTGGCATATTTCTACCTAAAATTTATTGTTTATTGAATTTCGTAGAAATATAAGAATTTGAATTTAAATCTAATATTTTACACAATATATGCAAAAGCAAATAAGGCGATTTGATGAATATTATATTAAAGTACAAACTTTGAATTCAATAATGAGAATAGTTGTTACAGTCATAGAATAATAATATAATTAGTTTAAACCAAACAGCTAGTGTATTGCAAATTCCACATCACAATGATATAAATGTTTTCTTGGATTCCAAGTGACATCAGAGTTGGTAAAGGTAAATGAGTCCCTGATGGTTGGATTCCTGAGAAAGGGCATCTTCGAACTCACCAATGGAAATAGTGAAAGTTCTTCCCTCACATGTAAGGTTTTGAACACCTTCTTGCAACAACGTTTCCGCTATTACTAAACTTGTAGATGAAACAGTACGAAACGGTTTACCTACATCATAATTAGTATAAAACTTACATATTATCATATTAGATACTCGTTAAATGAACCTATCCTGAAAACTTATACATACGTGAATGTCCAGGCGAGCTCTATGGAATTGCCAACTTTTCCAAAGCAACTGATTTCCCTAATCCTTTATCCACCATTGTGACATTGCTCCTGCCTCTATCGGCATACATGTCATCTTCGAGATTCAAGCAAGCTTAAAACAACATGTAGTATATACCATCAAATGAAAATATATATAATACCTTCATAAAAGGAAATGAGATGTACATAATAAGGAAAGTGACGTTGTTTAGATGATACTATACACCTTGAAGCAGAAGATCGACCATGGAAGGCAAACGATCATTACTGAAAGAAGTGGAGATTTTTACTGCATTATTTATTCCTTCGGTAGGGACAATTTTGCCATATTCCTCCCAACAGAATGAATTATTACTATCCGGAACCAGACGCCATGTCGACATTCCTTGATTAAGAATTTGAATTAAATTATTGGTACAATATATTGAAAAGTTTGAAATGATCTTCTTTATCGAATAAAATATTCAAATACAAATGCAAATTAATCGCTATCATAACTTAATTGTAAATTACAATCTTCATTTTTTGAAAGAATAAGAATTAAAATCTGACTCCTCTTCAGATCTCTGACCCTCGTCCTCCTCTCCAAATAAAATTTCAATATATTCGTTAGATGGATCGTCCAAAGGTTCATTATCATCATATATGACAGATGCATTTATAAAATATGCATCTTCCTTAAACGCTTCAATTTCAATTCTTTTTTCTCCTTTTCTATATGATTCAAAAACATCTCTAGGTTTAACTTTATAAACTGCCAACCAATCTGACTTATCTCGTCGTAAGCTGAGAAAAGGGATATAACACACTTGTTTTGCTTGCACAGCCAACATGAAAGGTTAAAATTATCTCAATCTTCTTCGGTTGTTGATTTCAACAAGATTGTATCGGCAATGCACTTTTGTTCCAACATTTGGAGTCGAGTCAAACTAATCACACTTAAATATCACAATTCGCTTGATTGGCAATGTAGGGTACTCAACTTCAAGTATCTCACTAATGTTACCATAGTAATTCATCAATTCTCCCTGTATAGAAACTCCACTATTTATTATTGCCAAGCTATGACTATGATATTTTGTATGATATTTGTATCCATTAACGAAATACACCGGATACAATTTAACAGTTTGCAGAGGTCCGTTAGCAAGATCACAAACGAACTTGTTCTTTATTGGATTTTCTAAGGCCTACATAAAAATAAATTATAATATTAATAAGTATAATGTTATTTGAACACTTAAATCTTATAATTCAATTATGAGAATATTTGTTAGTGGAAACTTACATATCTCTCGAACCATCGTGTAAAGTGTCTTCCAACCTCATTATTTACTTCATCCTATGTGTTGTCTGGCATGATCTCGCGTAATAATGCCTCGTATAATCTAAATATATTATTATGTATTTTAGTTATGAACAAGACAAAATTTGACAACCGATATAATCATGTTCAACTTACTGCATGAAAGGTTGAACCTCTTGACAGTTTGATAAAATGTAACCATGGGCAGCCTCAATTTCTTCCTCTGTTAACATTCTTTTTATTGCACGCCTATATGCTCCCCCAGGATATGTGAAAATGGATAAGTTACTATCAACATCACTTCTTCCTCCCCCATCGTCATTACGAGGAACTTTTCTTTCTTTTGTATGAACATGTGGCTCAAAATAATGTCCACAAAATATACTAGCTTCCTCTACTAAATAAGCATTACATATCGAACCTTCAACTCTAGCCCTGTTTTTGACATTTTCTGTAAGTGACGCAAATACCTATATTAGAAAATATGGTTATTACAATTTAATAGTTAAAACATATGGTTACTTCAACTACAATAATTTGAATTTGAATTACGTCTCAAATGGATACAACCATCGATATTGAACTGGACTAGCTAGTTTTGCCTTGTATGGTAAATGCATAGGTAAATGCTCCATATAATCAAAGAAGCTTAGAGGAAGAACTCCTTCTAACTTACACAAAATTATTGGAACCTCCCTTTCTAGTATTTCCATTTCAGTGAACTTGATTTCGAATGATGTTAAACTTTTGAAAAACAAACTTATTTCTATTATCACTTCCTAAACCTTATTCGGTAGCAACTCCCAAAATGCAATTGGAATGAGCCTTTGCATAAACACATGACAATCATGACTTTTCGACCCAAATAATTTGTACCTCCTCATGTCTACACTCCTTGCCAAGTTTAAAACATAACCATTAGGAAACTTTATACTTTTTAACCATTCACACAATATTTCCTTTTATTTTTTGTCCAAAGTGTAACATGCTTTCGAATATTTACTAGTGCGAAGATCCTTATGTAACTCATTCCTTCTACAAAAAAATTGCAAATTTGCTCATGATTTTGCATTGTCTTTTGTCCTCTCTTCAATGTTCATTATGGTATTGAACAAATTGTCAAAAATAAAAATTCCAATATGCATCACATCTAGAATATGACGTATCAGATTAGTTTTCCAATATGACAAATCCCAAAAGATGTTTGATTTTCTCCAACCAAAGTTTTTACTAATGCTTGTATTTACTTCATCAACTTCAAATTCTGTAACTTTTAGCAAGCTTAATTCATTAACCTCCTGCAAAATCTCTTCACCAACTTTGTAAAAGAGAGGAGGTGTTTTTACCATCCTATTCTTAATGAACCTCTTTTTTATTGCGACTAAATGGATGATCTGGATGAAGACAACATGGCATATGCTGAAAAATTACTGATGGTCCACATCAATGCCGCTCTTAATACAAAATTCTGTTTTAGAGACACATCATATGTTTGAACACCGTATTCTCAAAGATGTTGCAATTTTGATATCAATGGTTTTAAAAAAACATCAATTTTATGCTTCGGATTTGAAGGGCCTGACATAATCACTGTCAAGAACATATATGCATCCTTCATACACATCCAAGGAGGCAAATTATAAGGAGTTATTATGATTGACCATGATGAAAATTGCTGGCCGGATTGACCAAAAGGTTAGAATCCATTTGTCGATAATCCCAACCTTACATTTCGACTTTCAACTGCAAACTCAAGATGGGTATTGAAATGTTTCCATGCCAGTGCATCTGAAGGATGACTCATAATTCCTTCTTCTTGTTCGTGTTCATTATGCCATCTTATGTCAGATGCAGTACATCAGAAGCATATAGTCTTTGAAGTCTCGGAGTTAGCTGGAAATAGTACATTCGCTTCCAGGGTACTAATTTCTGGTTTCATTGAACGTTTTCTAGGATTGAACCTTGGTTGACCACAAAATTTGCACTCTTGTAATTCCACATCATCTCCCCAATACAACATACGTCCCAATTTGCAACAATCAATCTTCTCCACAGGCAAACCAAGACCTCTAATAAGTTTCTTCATATTGTAAAACTATCAACCATTGTATGATCAGGAGGTAATGATTCATTATATCACTCAAGAATTTTAGAAAAACTATGGTCCGAAATATACCCTTCAGACTTTATGTTCAATAATCGAGCAATTGAAGACAATTGGGTAATTGTCTCACAATTTGGCCATAACTCTTAGCCTGCTGACTGTAGTAAGTTAAAAAACTGTTTTGCATGTGGGTTAGGTTCTTCTTCAAGATTTTCCATATTTTCCTCAAAGGTATTACCGTTTGCATCATAAACTATTTGCATGTACGAATTTTCAGTTCCATCCATATAATTTGTTCTTAATGGAATCCCCCTTTAAACTTATTTAAGTTAACAAACGATTTTGCTTGATGACCCCTTGAGGTGCTACAAATGTCGGGTTTCCCATGTTGTGTCCACTCAAAATAATTAGGGACAAACCCTTTTCTCAGTAAATGCCCATTAAATCCATCAATAGGAAGGAAACATTTGTATTTGCACTTTTTACACAGACATCTGATCTTTGGCTCATCCATATATGCAAGTTGAGAACAACATAATGAATCAAAGCTTCAACTCCGGCAACAAATTCAGGATTAAGATAACCATCAAGTGTTAATCGTCTATACATCCAAGATCTGTCAACATAACTCATTTATGCAAAACTGTTAATTTAAAACAACGATTCATGAGTTAGCATCATTCATGTTCACCAAATATTACTTCACATCTAAGATAAGACTTATGAATCAAGACAATAAGTTCTCGTTTTGACTCCTAAGCTCTGTGTATTTTTCACCAATAAATCTCACAGGAGCAATCATCATGGTTATGGGTTCATATCTAAAATTTTTGTATACTTAAGATAGAACATATATGTTTGTAATCATATATGGTAGAAGATTATTAATATTAAAAGTCCTATATTAAATATGTAATAGTGCCAAATATAATTAGTATTCATAAACTATATGAATACTTATTTTAATAAATTGTTTTAACATATAACTAGTTTTAAAAGGTGATTGTAAAAATTTGCACATGAAAAGTAAAGAGAAGCTAATCACGACGAAATAAGAATCAATGAAATAACGGATTGAGATATTAAGGTAATTGGAACTATAATTATAAGTCAAACTAATCCTATATTATTTCAATGATAAATTGAAGTTCATACCACAAAAAAGTTTCACATCGTGCAGACCATTTCAATTAAAAATGCTGGAAGTTAAGATGGGAAGTTGAAACCGCAAACAAATACCCAAATTAAACAAAGTTCACAAAAATGTAATAAAAAACAAAATCACTTATCTCAACCGACACGCAAAAGGATCTTCCTGAAGTACGTGAAGGAAGATGACGACGACAAAGCTAGAATGAAAAATATAGAAACTGATACAAATGATATTAAAATGTGTGAAAATTCATTGTTGACATTGTCACATCATATAAGAAAATGAATGTCATTTGAATAACTTCTAAAGCTTCTCTTCAATCTCCTTCAAAATATAAATACTGGCAACAAATGAGTTCCTACAACCAATAATGAATTCGTTCACAGTTTAGAAAGTGGAATATATTAAAACAATTGTCATGAAATATTATAATCAATCAAGGTCATTAGCTATACTGAAATAATTCAACCATCAGGTGTTATCCTCAATAATTTGCATAATTATAAGTCTCCTCGAGAATAAGATCATCACTTAATATTAAGGAGCTCTTTTTAAATTTAAAAACGGTGATGTTACATTTTATGAGGACTATTGAAAATTCGGCAGAGTTTTTTTCTATAAAATAAACATGTCCCTTTTGAAAGAAGGGTCAATCTTGCAATAAAAATACAGTTCTATATCGGCTAGCAACCACAACTCAATTTGGGTCTCTAAACTATATGTCTATTTTCAATTCGGTCCACATTTACATCCCAAAATCTATAATAATCCAATTCACGATTCAAGTATACCAATTTGTAACCCATACACCCTCATTTATAGTCAATACATCAAGATATTCTCAATTCTTATCAACAATAACTCAATTTAATCAATTTCGTTCATTTATATAAGAACATAACCCTTTTCTAAATTTTTAGGTACCTTGAGAATAAGATTATTTAGGTCTTAGTTGTTAGGATTTATTCATTAAGAGGTTATTCAATTTTTTTTAACTATGAAAGAAAGATGCTTGAAAACTAAATTTTAAGGGCAACTAATTAATTCGGTTGGAAGCAACACAGTTAAAGGCATGCATCTTATAGCATGAGCAGTTGTTGAAGTTGAAAATCCTAACTTGTACAGTTGGTTTATTTCTTTCCTATAAGTTAACTTGGAGTTAATTGGAAGATGAAGATGAAGTGACAATAATTTTTTATAAGTAAAAGGTACATAAATTTATACTTGTGTTTTTTTATATATACAGTATTATATTCAATTATTTGATAGATGTTTAACTTATGAATCCAAAGATTAATAAGATTTGTTAAAAAGTTGCTTCAAAATGCATATCACATAATATATCTCAGACATATGTATGATAAGTCAATTATAATGCATATTTGTTGGACTTAATATTTATTGATTTGTGAAATTGGTATTTATAAATTGATGGAATTAATGGTTAAATGATCACAGGTGGTTGTCAATACCAAAAAGACGAAAAAGGATCGAAAAGAGGAAAAATAAGGACAGAATCCTGAACCTGCAGATTTTCCAGATTTTGTTTCCAATTAGAACACAAACGCCCAATATCTGCTGGACTTCTTTTCAAGAAAACTCCCACTGAAATTGGAATACAACCTAATCTGGATAATATCTAATCAAGATTATGAAAGAAATTCAATTGGAGAAGGAAACTCATGTGATTGTCGCAACTTTTATATATATGTATTGGGTTTAAAGGAAGGGGAAGGTCGTAAATTAGATTAGGTTTTATCATAGTGTAGATTAGGTTAGATCATCATCATATATTATGTTATTTTTCTCCAATTGCCGCACCCCTCTTCTTGTTTCTCCAATCAATTGATTTTCTTCTTATCCTTTATTATTCAACAGTAGCATCACATCTTATTTTCTCCTTGAACAGCCGCATCCTTGATCATCGTATTTCTCTATTTGCTCCAGCAATTGCCGCACATTCTTTTCTTGTTTTCCCAATAGTGATTTCGTTATTCTCGTCTCTCTAGACTGCCGCAATTTGGGTTTCTTCTTGATTTTATTTTCAACAATCCATCGTCTTATCTCCTTGGCTGCCGCAACTTTTGACTCTTCTCTGCCACGTCTTGAAGCCCACCAATAGATCATCGTTTCTTGTTGTTTTCCTAGGCTGCCGCTGGTCCACGTCCTGAATTCTTCAACAATCATCGCATTCTATTATTCTCTTGTTGGCTGACGCACTTTGTCCATGTTTTTAATTTCTCCAGCATCAACGCACTTCCTTCTCCTTGCTGCCGCATATTACCTTCCTTTGGTTTTATAGTTTAATTCTCCTGCACTTTTCAATTAGTTTAATCATAGGCTTTTAGGCTAATTTAATTTCTGTTTTTATTGTCTTAAAGATTCTGCACAATATACTTGTTATTTTCATTCCTTTTATTAAAAGACAAGTTATGGATACTGTTTTTATTATTATTTCTTTTGATTTCAATTTAATTATGATTAACTAATTTTCTTGTCTTGGTTGAGGGATCCATGTTCCATGTTATTATGGTGAGATATTCTT
>JANVCL010000007.1:25303806-25327131 GCA_026546855.1 Erythroxylum incrassatum | reverse complement strand
TTTTTCATTGACGGAGCGGTATTCCATCGTGAAGGTAAGCTTGGCTTTGGAGCAGTGTTGGAGAGCGCTGAGGGAGAGTTTCTTAGAGCTTTTTCTGGTCATTATGTTGGGGGTGCGGATCCCTTGATTGCGGAAGCACTAGCACTTCGACAATTCTTGCAAATTCTAAGACAGCAGCACATTAAAGGCGGTGGCACTATTTTTATAAATTCTCATATTTTATTTTTCGCACTTAGTTCTCCGGATTTTGATCTTTCCGAGTTGGGTTCTACTATTTGTGATTGTAAGACTTTGTTATTATCGCTACCGAATATTTCTTATAGGTGGATTCATAGGCAAGCTAATAGACGTGCTCATTCTTTAGCTCGAGCATCTATTCGCTTTGCGCATCTATGGATTTGGGTTTCTACTCCTTAGTTTCTGAGTGAGTTTTATCATCATGAATGAGAATCTGAGTATTTTGCTCTTAAAAAAATAAATTAACAAATTATTAAAATAAATAATCTTTTAAATTGAATTATTTTAAGATTTTAAAATGTTAATCTCTCAATTGAAAATTTTAAAAGTTTAAACACTAAATTAAAAAAGATTATAAACAGATCAACAATTTAAATTTGGTTATCTCAATAATAAAACCCTTTTAATCTTTTGTACGTGGGTGCATCAAAAAGTGTTAAAGGCCATTGCAAGTATGAAATATTACGTGACAAGAGCATTTATTGAGAGCACATCAAATCTTCTGATCCAATCTTGTTTTATTAAATCTCATCTATATGTTTGTGTGAGGTCCACATAAACATGTAAATAAGAATTAATAGAACATAATATTCACATAAACGTGTGAGTAAGATTTAATAGAACATGATAAAAATATCATTACCAAAACAAAAGATCTGATCTCTTAAGAATAGTTGAATGTGGCTTTCAAGTGGTCTATGTCTAGTCTTTGGTGCGTAGTGGACTATCCTCAAATTTGGGACTTTTAGTTTCATTTCCATTGAAAAGGATAATGAATTATCTTTCCATTCTAATGAATTATTGTCTCAACCTCATAGTTGAATTAAGTCACATCTACTTATTTAATTCAATTAATTTTAAAATTTTAACTTTAAATTGTATTTTGAGGGTTATTTCTCATTTTAATATTAAATTATTAAATAATTCATTTTAAATAAACAAGTTATAAATTATTGTATGCACTCAACAATATAATTAATAGGCATTAAATAATAACTAAATGTAAATTTTACAATTATAAAATTTTTGCGATAATATAAGAAACTAATATTTGGTATCTACAGTAAGCTTTTTTCTCAATTCTAATCTTGTAGGATTCAAGAGACCACCATGACTTTACCAAATAACACTTTCATTAGTTATTTGACATTTTAGAAATTAACATGGGGGTATTGGAAATATTTTGATTAAACTTGTAAATTATTTTTAAATATTTTATTTCAAATATATAATATATTTTAAATTTATTTACTACACACATAAAAAAAGGCATTAAATGATTCTCTTTGCTAAAAAAGATATATTTACAATTGTCCGGTGTATAGAATGACAAGGGAATCTAATTATGGAGTATAAAGCGTAGGAACATGAAGGCGAAGACAGCAAGCACACGGTCAACGGTTTCAACGGTTATGATGGTGCGATCAATCAGGGATTGATTATTGAGTGGTTTAAGCAACAGCACATGGGAGGCTCAGTAGCACCAAATGAGCTCACGAGTCTCTCGCGGGTTAGTTAAAAAGGCTTCAGATTCAATGTACCAAAAATTAAAAAAAAAACACATTAATAAAATATATAGATATAATAATAATAAGAAAATGAAATCACGAGTATCTCCACCCCAATCCCGCCGTCTTTGGCCCGTTGGATTTGATTCCAAGCCATAACTGCATGGCATTCCCCCGTAATTTGTCATTTATATCGGTGGCAATTGTGCACACTAACAGCAAAAAATAAAAATAAAAATGTAAAGTGTATAAATTACTTTAGTCAGTAAAATAAATTCAACATTTCTCGCTTTTTAAGACTTGGAAGAGAGCCGTAATATATACACAACCTTTCTTTTATATTTTTATAAAATAATTATTTTTATAATTTAAACTTGTGACTCTTATATCGTAAAATTTTGTATTTCTGTTCACAGTTTATGTTAAAATATTATTTTAGTTGATAATTACCCAATTTACCCATAATAAAACATGAATATCACGATCAGCTAGAACAATAATAGACTTATATCTCTTGTTTTACTTGTTAAAAATTAACAATATTGTTAAATTTTAAATGAATTAAATAAAATTATAATATTTGAAATATAAAATAGTAAAATTTTGTTAAATTATTTTTTAATAATTTAAATTTGCATTATTAAAATTAAACCATAAGAGTAATAACTTTTGTTTTACTCATTTAAAAATATTTTTATTTTAAAGATTACTTAGACTATATTATAATATTTAAAATACAAAATATTGAACTTTTTATTAAAATTTTTATTAAAATTTGTTATTAAAATAAAATCATAATAATAAAAAAGAACATAACAATTAATTACATTACAATATATGCTAAAATAACTCATTTTTCTTTTATCAAATTATTCTAATAAATTTAGTAAATTCAAATCAAACAATAATATAAATTTGTCATAACAATTTTGATTAAAATAATTAAAATTTTAACATTATAAAATAATTTTATCAATTTAAATTACTTTAAAAATATGTTGAACAAATAAGATCCACTAATTTTACCCAAAAAAAATAGAAAATTGGAGTTACCCTTATATATATATATATGTATGATTAATAATTAATTTATAGACATTAGTTTTAATTAATTGATTTAAAAATTTCCCTTTTAATATTATAAAATAAATTTTAACATCATAACATAACTACATTAGTTTAAATTACTTTTAAAATATATTTTAATTTTCCAAAAAATAGAAAAATAGAATTTTTAAGAATGAGAACCCTAACCCTAACCCTTATATAGTTATATATATATATATGATTTAAGTAATTGATTACGTGAAAAGAGAGGGGTAGGTCCTTAAGTTATGATTGCACCAATAATTAATCCAACACTCCAAACTCCAAAAATAAAATCTATTACAAAAAAGCAAATCACCTATCAGGAGGGACCGGTCGGTCCCACTCGTCCTCCCGGTTGCTGACGTGGCAATAATTAAACTGTAAAACGGAGGATGAGGACCTGGTAGTAACGGAAACTGAAACAGAAAAAAAAAAAAAAGTTATCACACTCTCTCTCTCACGATCTGTTATAAAAATTCAAGTCACGGTTTTTGACCTCTCTCCTCTGTCTCTGCTCTGCTTTGGATCGCAATCCTAAGTTCCTGAGCTCTGAATCGAGTATGAGAAGCGTAAACAACACCGTCGAGACCATAAACGCCGCTGCCTCCGCCATCGTCTCAGCCGAGGCTCGCGTCCAGCCACCAACTGTTCCGGTAAATATGTTGTATTTGTTTGTTTGTGTTATGTATGCATATCCGTGTTGAGCATCATTGAATCCTTTTTTTTCTTTTTATGGATCCTGAGTTTGGCTTTTTTAGTCTTATCGTTTTCATAGATGAGAAATTGTGTTGATGTGATCTTTGTTCGCCTGCTATGAAATTTTGGTAGGTGGGGAACTAAGATCATGCGTGCTTTTAATCTGTTTCTTCTATGCTTAACTTTGTCTAAACTAGTCTTAATTTTGATTGGTGAAGAAGATGGTAAAAGGGGATAAAGATTGAAGCTTTTTCTAGTCGAATTTGGATTCTTTCTGTAGATTATGGGAACCAGAACAAGGATATGATGAAGTTGGTTGATGATTGATGACATTACTTAGTAAGGCACCAATTTGAATCTTCGTATTGTCCTGGTAAAAGCGGTGGTATTTTTCATATACACCAATCATGTAGCTTTTTACCTGTGGATTTATGATATCTCTTGAGAAGACACCACTTCGAGTCTCTGTATTTAGAGCTCTTTCCATGAAAAAGCTGTGATATCTTGCATTATAAATCCAACACGTAATTGGCTTTGTGTTCCTAGATGTCGAGACTGCTCTTGCCAAAATTTTTCAAGAACAAGTGAAATTTAATAATTCTGGAATAGTTGACTCGGATGCATGACTGAGTTTATTCCATGGGATTCAAGGTGTGGGAATTTCAATGCTTCCACTTTATGGTCGACAATTGAGAAAAGTAGTCATTTTTGGCTAGATTAATCTCTCCTATAGAGTTGATATTTTCCAATTTGCGTGAATTTTTGACGAGGAGAGACAATGCTAGGTTTGGTCCTTTCCAAATGAGTTGTTCATACTCTTCTTACTGTCCTGCTTTATTTGAATGCAGAAAAGAAGGTGGGGAGGTTGCTGGAGTCTTTACTGGTGTTTTGGAACTCATAAAACTAACAAACGAATTGGTCATGCTGTCCTCGTTCCTGAACCAGAAGTAACCGGAGTTACAGTCCCTTCTGTTGAAAATCAAACCCGTTCAACTGCTGTTGTCCTCCCCTTTATTGCCCCTCCCTCTTCACCTGCTTCATTTCTCCAATCTGATCCACCATCTGCCACTCAATCACCTGCAGGGTTACTGTCTCTGACTTCCCTTTCTGTGAATGCTTACTCACCAGGTGGAACTGCCTCAATTTTCACCATAGGCCCTTATGCACATGAAACGCAACTAGTCACACCACCGGTGTTTTCTGCATTTACCACTGAACCTTCAACTGCTTCTTTCACTCCACCTCCTGAATCTGTTCAATTGACTACTCCATCATCTCCTGAAGTGCCATTTGCGCAACTCCTGACATCTTCTTTGGAGCGTGCTCGAAGGAACAGCGGAACCATTCAAAAGTTTGGCTTGTCCCACTATGAATTCCAGTCCTATCAGTTCTACCCAGGAAGCCCAGGTGGTCAGCTCATTTCACCAGGTTCAGTGGTCTCAAATTCTGGCACCTCTTCTCCTTTCCCTGATCGACATCCAATTCCCGAATTCCGAATGGGTGAAGCTCCCAAGTTCATACGTTTTGAACATTTTACAACTCATAAATGGAGTTCTAGATTGGGTTCTGGATCATTGACACCAGATGGTGTTGCTTTAGGCTCAAGGCTTGGTTCTGGTTCCATGACTCCGGAGGGTGTCGGACTAGGATCAAGGCTTGGTTCTGGATGCATGACTCCTGATGCTGTAGGGTTACGTTCAAGGCTGGGATCAGGATCTGTGACACCTGATGGTGGGGGGCCCTTAAAAAACCGTAATTCTGAGGTTGTAGGTCTTGCCAATTCCGAAAATGAACCTAAACTTGATGATTTGGTCGTTGATCATAGAGTGTCATTTGAGTTGAGTGGTGAAGAAGTTGCACGTTGTCTTGAGAACAAGTCAGCGGCATCTAGCAGATCTTTTTCTGAATTCTCCCAGAATTTTGTAACAGAAGACCAAATAGAAAGTGGCAGCGTAAGCAGAAGCGGTGCAAATTGTTTACATATTGATGAAATTTCCACCGAGGTATTGCAGAGACCTTCAGAAATGGAGGAAGATCACTGCAATGGAAAGCATCGATCTGTTACTCTTGGATCATTCAAAGAGTTCAACTTCGATAATTCCAAAGGAGAAATCCCTGACAAGCCTAATGTTGCATCCGAGTGGTGGGCCAATGAAGCTATTGCTGGCAAGGAAGCTAGACCAGCGAGCAAGTGGACCTTCTTCCCAATGTTACAGCCAGAAGTGAGCTAACATTGAAAAGAAACAGATTGATGGTCTCCACATTACTGGCCCATCAGATGCAAGTCTGAAGGCAATAAAGTTTCCAGACAGAATCCTTAAATTCTGTGATCAAATGACTGATGGAGGATAGGTTGAACAGATCAAAGGGAATATTCATCTCCTTTGAACCATAAAGAGAGTGCAGAGAATACAGCACGTAGGTATCATTAGGATTCCGCTTCAACAGAGCATTTTTTCCTCTTCTTTTTCCCCGTAATGTTATACAACAATAGCATTTGCATATAGATGTTGCTT
Organism: Erythroxylum incrassatum; assembly: GCA_026546855.1. Classification (NCBI taxonomy): domain Eukaryota; kingdom Viridiplantae; phylum Streptophyta; class Magnoliopsida; order Malpighiales; family Erythroxylaceae; genus Erythroxylum; species Erythroxylum incrassatum. Next base: position 25,321,085 of record JANVCL010000007.1, on the reverse strand, counting down.
ATCTACAGTATTTTGTGTCAGCTCGTGTAATATAAAGAATTTATGTCCAAGGGATTGCTAGTTGCTGCGTCTGTGACTTGTATTCCTGCAGTTGTTATGCACGAAACACATTTTGGTCCGTTCGACCCGTAATCGCTATTTTTCGAGTGCATACTAGATCGAATTCTGAATTCTGAATTCTGAACTCTGAACTCTGAATCTACTACTCTTGCGAATGCATTTAGTAGAGTTCTGGATTTGTAGGGGATAGTGAACGATATTGTGTATGCCATTTATGGCTAATCTCATGCCAGCTACTGTTATGCTGGCTAAGGACAAGCCAAATAATGTTGTTAGGTAACAGCCAAGGCTCACGTCTATGTCCTGCCCAACTTTTTCAACAAATAGGCCGACAGAAAAGAAAGAAACAGCCTGTGAACTTTGACAAACAAAACTACTTTATGGTTCACAAACTTAAAGATTTCTTTTTTTTCGATCCTTAGAAGCATCCGATTCGAAATTCGGCCTGAACACAGATCAAACTATACTTGTATGTATAATTTTATGTCGGATTTAAACCGAAAAAGCTTAAAACTCGGTTGGTCAATATGACCATTGTCACTCCTAGATTGAGGTGTCTCATCCTAGTTATGATAAAAAGATATTCATAAACCAGTTGTCAGCAATAGGGAATTGTGATCAGAATTAGTGGTTGATGATTAAATTCAAATTCTAGGTAAGTGAATATCTCCAGGTTAGGTTCTTACTTGTTCCAAGTCTTTTTATATTTTACCATGTGGGACTACAAGTATATAGGTCAGATCAACCTGAGCTAAGCGACAGTGACATATACTGTTCAACTTGAAGCACGTGTTCGTTTTGTACCCATGCAGTGTTTGTATCCATGCTTCTGATCTAGTTTCTTGGATCCTTTCGCTTTTGCTGCTTGAGGAACTGAGAAAATACTTTGATTGATTCAACCCGTTTAAATAATTTGGTTTATTTTACATCATTTGATGCTCTAAAGGGCCGCCTTCCCGGTTTGTCAGGGTGAAGAGGTTATCATGTGATGCTCTTAGTCCACTTAAATTTGGTTTAAATATCTTAACTATGTTTCAGTTTCATCGTTACTGCCCTTCAAGAGTTCTATGAAATGAACAGGCTTAAACTCATTTAATGGCGAGATAAATCTGGCAGAGTTTCGATTTACAAGTCTAGAATCTGGACATGATCAACCATGGCAGATGAGGTACCAACTACTATCTATTGGATACAATAAAGAGCACTGTCAGATATGTTAGACAAACCGTTTGATGGGTAAAAGTAAAGACGAAACCTTGCTTTCACGGGGGTAGACGAAATGAGGTAAAGACAATTGCTGGTGATGGAGAACCTAAAACGTGGGCACTACATTTCAGGGACATGTGTCTCTCAGATTTAACCAGGAAGGCTGTATCTTCTAACAAGTCAAGCATGTCAATCTAAATCCCACCTAATGAATCTAAAACCTCATCCAATCCTGAACTTAGCACAGTTTGCTTTTGTCGCAAGTCCCTAGAAGTCAACCCTTTTTTGGGCGCGTGTCAGTTGATGAGTTGCACGTATATTGGAATCTGCCCGGTGATCATACCAAAAATTGCTGCGGAGAACCTCCTTTCGCAGGTGAGATCATGTTAGGAAGAGTACTTGAATTTGGCTCGATGTAGTAATGTTTGTCTTTGAGATTTAGACTGAAAGCAAGTTGGAGAAACCATAAAACGAGACTGTATCAGCTACCTCTGAATTTGATCAAGTGAACAGATATGGCCATTGCTTCTGCTGTGAAAGTAGTTCTGGGATTAATTGCATTCGGGATCTTCTGGGTGCTTGCTGTTTTCCCTTCTGTCCCTTTTCTGCCAATAGGAAGGACTGCAGGATCCCTCCTTGGAGCTATGCTTATGGTAGTATTCCGAGTGGAAACTCCAGATGAAGCATATGCTGCAATTGATCTCTCAATCCTTGGGCTTCTCTTTGGGACTATGGTTGTTAGTATTTATCTTGAGAGAGCAGACATGTTTAGATACTTGGGTAATTTGCTGGCATGGAAGAGCCGAGGAGCAAAGGACTTACTATGTAGAATTTGTCTCATTTCCGCAATTTCAAGTGCTTTATTCACCAACGACACCTCTTGTGTGATTTTGACTGAGTTTGTTTTGAAAATTGCAAGGCAGCATAATCTTCCCCCTCATCCATTTCTGCTTGCTGTTGCTTCAAGTTCAAACATTGGTTCTTCAGCTACTCCAATTGGCAACCCTCAGAATCTGGTCATAGCTATCAGTAGTAAGATATCTTTCGGAGCTTTTGTCACTGGAATTCTCCCATCAATGCTTGTGGGAGTTGTTTTGAATATGATATATCTTATGTGCATGTACTGGAAGTTGTTATCTTCAACTCAGAAGGATGAAGAAGATGCAACTTCAGAAGTTGTTTCAGATGAGGATGTGCATTCTCATAGGTTTTCACCTGCTACTTTGGAAAGTTTTTCAAACTCAAATTCTCAAGAGGGAAGCTCTGCATTGGAAACTACCACCATGAATGGCTCCGCCAGCCCAATAACCCACCCTGAGACTCTGAGGAACCGTGTAACTTCAACTGAGAATGAAATCAACAATGTCCCTAGCAGTTCAGCAGATTCTTCCAAAGAGATTGATGGTTCTCTGAGAAGGGAAGAAACTGTTTCTTCAAAGAGGGAGAACTCAGTGGAAAGAGTAAGAGATATTTCTTCTGTTGAGATACCAGAGTTCATTGAAGACTCAAACTCCAAGTGGAAAAGAAGGTTGTTGAAATTATGTATTTATCTCGTCACAGTTGGCATGCTTGTTGCTTTGCTTGCTGGTCTAAACATGTCCTGGACTGTCATTACTGCTGCAATTGTTCTTGTGGTTCTTGACTTCGAGGATGCTAGACCAAGCCTTAACAAGGTAAAATCTATAACCACCAGGTTCTTTTCCCCTCCATTGTAGAAACATTCAAAAGAAAATTCTATTTACTTCCGCAAAAATCCGTTTCATATCTCCCTTTTTGCCTCAGGTCTCCTACTCACTGTTGATATTCTTTTGCGGAATGTTCATCACGGTCAACGGCTTTAACAAAACCGGAGTTCCAAGCTCTATGTGGGACAAGTTGGAGCCTTATGCACATGTAAACCATGCTGCTGGAACTGCATTACTTGCTGTTGTCATAATCCTCCTGTCAAATTTGGCCTCCAATGTACCAACTGGTATGCTAATATTTCAAGTTCATAACTCTTGATAGTTCAAGCCCTGTTCACTACAATATGATAACTACTAAGATAATGTACACGATCATGAACTACTGACACGAACATTCCTACTATGAATTGCAACTTTCTGGTGGCTCAACTCATTCAAACTGCCTGTTCTTTCTGTTCCTAATTTCTTAGTTCTGTTGCTCGGATCTCGGGTTGCGGCATCGGCAGCGGCTATATCCGCGACAGAGGAGAAGAAGGCCTGGTTGATTTTAGCTTGGGTGAGCACAGTAGCTGGGAACCTATCCCTGCTGGGATCAGCTGCCAACTTGATAGTATGTGAGCAAGCAAGAAATGCACGACATTTTGGATACAATCTGTCTTTTTGGAAGCATCTTAAATTTGGATTTCCCTCTACTCTTCTGGTTACTGCTATTGGCTTAACACTCATAAGATGATGATAATCCTATTATCATAATATATGTAATTATAGTGACGATTGAAATCGGTTTAGTTCAAACCAGTTCGATCGTTGTAATTATGATCGAGTCTGACAGGCTTTGACTTAGTCAGATTGGGCTGGGCTAATAAAAATCGAGCTTTGTGTTGGTAGTATTTTATTTCCAAGTCATATTGTGTAGCCCACCTTCATTAAGTCCAGGCCATACAAGATATGCGAACCCAACCACACACAAAAAAAACACAATTAGGACATGTTTGGTGGAGAGTTTATTAATACAGTAAAATGAAAGGTAATATTATTTTATCGTTTAATAAGAGAGTTTGTAATTGAATAGAATGAATTAGGGTGAGAGAGGAAGGTTTGATATTACTTCTCATTTTATCGAAACAATAAAAATGATAAAATCGGAGGTTTTTGATGAAATTTAAAATGATAAAGAACTTTAAGTGATATTACATTATAAACCCTCATTCAAACAACATTTTAGTATATTACATTATAAACCCTTCTATCCCTCTCAAATGATAATTTTCTAATATTAAATCCATTTATATTTTATTCCATTATAAATCATTCTATTAAAAACTTTAGATCCATCAGCGACTCACCCTGTGAGATGCCTTCCCATCAGTTAGGGGATTAGTCACTGGAGCTGCCGGTGAATATCTTGGTCAAAGATCAAAAACTTTAGATCCAACCAAACATAGCTTTAAAATCTTCGATCTAGAAGATCAACGGTTAGGCTCAGGTTAATAAGGTCCGATCTCAGGTTAGGTAGGCTTAAGCTCAATTGTCCTGACTCGAGGTCCAACAATTATAAAAAAATACCGTCGTTTTACACTAAATAATATTATTTTTATTTGTTATTTATAAAATAAAATAAAATCAAAAACCGTCTTTGTCTTGGTAATGCCAAGTCGACAACAAACATGATAAGAAAGTCAAGTGGGGCTATAGCACGTGCGAGGATGGTGATAGGGTCTGCATCTCATGGACCCCGCTCATTTATTATTATTACTTTTTTTTCCACACTACTTCACTTCCTACTACGACTATTCATATTTTATTGCTTTTTATGTTATTTGGATTATTCTTTGCTTTTGTTTTAATCTAATTTTCCAATAATTGGAAAAGAAATTTTGTTTCATATATATGTAATCTATTATTAATTTTAAAATTTTAAAATCGGAAACATGTATTTCGAACCATTATTTTTAAAATTTTTAACTTTTAAACTAATTATTTTAATAAAAATCAAGATAGATAAATATAAAAATAAAAATTTAATATAAGCGTGTGTAAGGTATTTTCGGTTTTCTCCTTTATTAAAAAAAAAAGGATCTATGAACTTTCATTACTCTTCCATCACTTTGTAAGGCTTTTTGATGATCAATATGCTTAGTGAACTAATCCCACTTTTGTTATGAATGGATTAAGGAAAGGCCATGTGTGTTAAAGTCACAAATGGAATAAAGTGTGATATGAGCGTAATCTTTCAAAACACCTCATAATGTTGTGGATGGACCCTCCCCTAATTGGGCAATGCCCAAGTAGTGATGAAGTCTATGAACAACTTTCATCAAATTGCACAAAAAGTATTTATTTCTAGTAGGCCAAGTTTCCACTTTTTCCACGTTTATAGTTAAAATATAAAAAAGGGGATTACATCTAATTAGATCCCTTCATATTTAATTTTGATATTTTTCAATTATTCATATAATGTCATGCTGTTTTTTAGGGAATGAAGAAATGATCGGCACAGAACATCTTAGCTGAATTTAAGTCTTATTTTTCAATTTTTTTAATAGTTTAAAAAGATTGTAAGTTTAAGATTTATAAAAAGGTTTGGATAATTTTGCAAGAGTTTGTTTAAACAACAAATACGACATTTTGAAGATTTTTTCGTAGTCAATAACATTAGGATAAGATAAGGCTTCTAAGGAATAATTAATTTGTTGAGATAAAAAGATAATTATTAATAACATATGAAATTTTACTTATTTAAAATTAAAATTTTAAAATAAGCAAGACCCTTTTTCTAAATTTTTAATTTCATAAAGAATAAATTATCATAAAATTTGTTCCAAACTTATAACTTTAGAATTATGGAAATAAAATGTCACACTAAACTTGTCTTATTAACGAAAAAAAAGCATTTAGGTCACTCTTGCGGGCTTGTGAAATGGTAAGAGTACCGCAATCAGTAATAATATAGAATTTAAGACAGTGATTTTATTTTATATTAATTCATTATATATTATTTTATGGTAATTGAAAATCCCGTCTATTTTGTAGCTGTCGTGAAAATTAAAAATGAACCACAAGTCAATTATTGATTATTTTTAATATGAGAAATAATTTATATAACTGTTGAATGTTAAGTTTTGTTAAAAAAATGAATTTGATAAGTAAATAAATAATATAATAAAATATGATTCAACTAATTTTTAATTATTAATTTAAATAGATGTATCATAATATTATTAATATAAAACTTAATTTTTATCAAATTAAGTTAAATTTAAAATAATTTCTAAAAATTAAATTGAATAGTGATATTAATAACATTGAGTGAGGTATATATATTATTTATATTACAGTGTTTTATTGTTAATTTATATTAAAAATAAATTTTAATAATTTTAAATTAATTAAACTATGACTTAATCTCGTATCGTTACCAAAAATAAAATAGCGAATGTAATAATTTCACACACTTGCATTAACTTCAGACATTATTAACTTTCTAAAAATATTCTTACATTTATTTTCTTACAATCCTCATGTTTCGGGCGTACTCGTTTCTCTCACTCCTGTTCTTTCTCTCTCTACGCGATCTCGTCACCAGCTCTCAAAATTCACGAGGCAAAGAAAAGAAAAATCTTTCCTTTTTGGTTGCTACGTTCTTAGATTCCGAAACGCTTATCAGGGTGTTTCAAGAACGGCCCTTTCGAGTATAAAGAAGTTGATTTTACAATCTTTTCACTGTTTCGATTTGGGCTGACGTATCAGTGCTCTTGTCTAGCTTCTGCCCTCCAACTCATGTTAAGTGTCCGGCTTAGTTTTGTTCCTTTTTCTTGTAGTGTGTAATTTTAGTTTACATCTGGGCACTTATTGTTTGCTAATTTAGGTCGTATGTTGTTGTTTCTGATTCTACATGTAGATCTGTTTGTTGGTTTTGTGAACCTATAGTGACTGGGATCGTAAATGTTTGTTTGGTTCCTGGGTTAATCGGGGAAAGGAAGAGAAATGTAAGTGAGTAAAGCAATTTAGTGGTGTTAGTCGTTTAAGTAGTAATGCTATTTCAGGTTGCAAGAAAATCTGGAATCTGGAATCTGAAACTGTGACATGTCGAGTATTTTGAGGGTAATTTCTTTAAATTCCTTTAGACATATTTGCTATTGTTAAAGATATGCATGCTGAGATAGTGGGAGTTGAATTTTTAAAGACGTGTTTTTTCTGGTTGAAGTCAATGGTGTATGTTCTTTGAACAATCCATTGTAGGTGCTAAGATTTAGAATGCTTTAAGGCTTTTCCACAGAACCTGGAACCATTTTATCTTTGATTTCTGGATCAATTTTGACTTTTCCACTTAAGGTCAATGACCTTGTTATGTTAACTGGATTTTGACACCCGTTTTGCTCTCATTTGCAAAAGTCCATTTATTAAGTACACTTCCAAATATACACAGATGCGTGCATTTGCAGAATTTTCATTAAGGAAAGGATAATGTTTAAATGGCACTGTTTCATTTTACATATAATATATAGTATTCTCATAATGAAGTTACTATTTTATTTGTGCAGGTATTTTGCTTCCTAATAAAACTATAAATCTCACACTAATTGTTCCTGGAAATTGATGATGTTGAGCTCTTAATTTATCGAAATTCTTGGAGTCATTACCGGTGGTTTGGCAAGTTGATTATTGTACATTATCAAGCCGAACAAGTTTTTCATGTGTTATTAATAAAACATGGACATATTGTGAAGTAATTGTGATGCTGGAGATTAAATAGGTTTGAGAAACCTTTGGTTCCGTAAGTCTAAGAAAACGAAAAACATGCCTTCATGGTGGAAGTCATCTTCTAAAGAAGTGAAGAAGAAATCATCCAAAGAAAGTTTCATTGACACACTACATCGAAGGTTTAGAAGCCCATCTGAGATTAAGTCAAACAACAGATCAGGAGGGTCTGGAAGACGCTGCAGTGACACAATTTCTGAGAGGGGATCTCAATCTCGAGCAGAATCCAGGTCACCCTCACCTTCAAAAATACATGTTTCTCGATGTCAAAGCTTTTCTGCGAGGTCCCATGCCCAACCACTTCCCCTTCCTAGTGTGCATACCCCAGGTGTGGGGCAAAAGGATTCTGGAAATGGCATATCAGCGAAACCGAGATCTGAGAAAAATTCAAAATCATCATTGTTTCTGCCTCTTCCAAAACCAGCATGCATTCGTGGTAGGCCGCATACAGCAGATCTAGATTTAGATTTGGTCACTGCTTCAGTTTCTAGTGAGGGCTCCATTGATAGTGATGTTCCTGCTAATTCTACTCATCGCAGTCCACAGGCAATTGACACCGAACATGGGACAAGAACTAATGTGTCCAGCCCTTTCAGGTCAGCCTTCTACTTTATTGTAATATTAGGGACATTATTAGTGGCCTTTATGCTTTCATACTGTAGCTAGTTGCTGATGCAATTTATGTTACTTTCTCTGAAGTGCAACGCTCAAGGAGCAATCAGCTTCTATTGGCCAAATCAGTGCAAGGGAAGAGAAAAAACCATCTTCCCTTGTGTTTGGTAATCATACTCTACCTACATCACCTAAACGGAGACCTCTTGGAAGCCATGTGCCCAATCTACAAGTTCCATACAATGGTGCTTTCTCCAGTGCCCCAGACAGCTCAATGTCAAGTCCTTCTAGAAGTCCAATAAGGCCATTTGGAACTGAACAACTCATGAACTCTGCTTTTTGGGCAGGCAAAACATATTCAGATGTCAATTTGTTAAGTTCTGGCCACTGCTCCAGTCCTGGATCAGGTTACAATTCTGGGCACAATTCGATGGGAGGGGATATGTCAGGACAGCTATTCTGGCAACCAAGCAGGGGCAGCCCTGAATGTTCTCCAATACCCAGTTCTAGAATGTCTAGCCCCGGTCCTAGTTCTAGAGTTCAAAGTGGTGCTGTTACCCCTATTCATCCTAGAGCAGGGGTGGCAACCTTAGAGACCCAAACTAGTTGGCCTGATGATGGTAAACAACAAAGCCATCGTTTGCCTCGACCACCAGTAACAAATTCATCACCATTTTCTCATTCTAATTCAGCAGCAACATCTCCCTCTGTTCCAAGAAGTCCTGGAAGGGCAGAAAATCCGTTGAGTCCTGGATCACGGTGGAAAAAGGGAAGACTACTGGGTAGAGGCACATTTGGTCATGTTTTTGTTGGATTTAACAGGTAAGTCAGGACAAACAGATGCTAATGTGCGTGAACATGTATCCAGAAGTGTCTAATTGTTATACACTCTTCAGCTTTAGCATAAGAGAGACCTTACTAGTTTATAGTATCGTTATTAAGCTAGTAATCACTGATAACAGTTTACATCCATAATGTAATACATTAATAATCACTCTTTTACATCATGACCTTTTTAGTGACTTCAAGTTTAATATGCAATAAAGAACTTCTCGCTGCATGTCTCATTTCATTTCTTCATCTGGTTAGTGAAAGTGGTGAGATGTGTGCAATGAAGGAGGTGACACTGTTTTCAGATGATGCCAAATCTAAGGAAAGTGCTAAGCAATTGATGCAGGTAAGTTCATTGCTACTATACAGAAACTTTTTATGTTTATGATACTTTTTGTTTCTCTTCATTTTTCCCTTAATGAATTTGAATTTCATTTAAAACCTTCAAACAGGAAATTTCGTTGTTGAGCCGCTTGCGACACCCCAACATTGTGCAATATTATGGGACTGAGACGGTATGCCTTAACATTTGTTATTACTCTTTTTATGTATATTTCACTCGACTTTAGCTTACAGAGATCTAAAGTTTTCTTGACAAGGGGAAAATTAAGCCTAAAAGAATATCTTAGTCTATGTCATAAACATGCAATGAGCCATAGTGGATATATGAGAGAGAATCAGGCTACTCAATAAAGTGGGTTAAGTGGAAATGTTATGAGTTAAATTGATATTACGTCATATAGTTATGTTGGGGTTAAGATGAATTTTATAGGAAATAAAATTTGGAAGTTTCCAAATTAAGTTGCTTTTTTTACATGGGAGCTGCCTGAGGACGCATTTGGTTTTGGATGGTATCAAGCATTGATCTTAAATTGATGTAAAATGATACTTGGAGGAATAGTTAAAACATGATAAATTGCTTGCTAAAAAATGTTATGATTGGAGGTGAGGTGATGGAAGCTAGTTCTTTTAGTTTGAGGTATCTGCTCAGATCTTGATTCAAACCTGTCAAATTTAGGAATATAGTAAGTTTTTTTGTCAACTATACTGATGCTGTGGATTTTGTTGATTATCTTCTTCAAGTGGTATTAAAGCTTTTATTCTTCATTTGTGTCCGTTTCATTTGCCTATAGATTTCTTATCTATCTAGTTGCTTGTCTTAATGAAGGTTTTTAATACTTCTTCACAGGTTGGTGACAAGCTCTATATATACTTGGAGTATGTTTCTGGTGGGTCCATATATAAGCTTCTCCAGGAATATGGACAGTTGGGTGAGCTAGCAATTCGTAGCTACACGCAACAGATCTTGTCAGGACTTGCGTACTTACACTCTAAAAGCACTGTCCACAGGTGAATTGAGTTACCTACTTTATAGGCTCTTTTCTGCCCAACTTGAAGATTGCTGACATTCTTATGCTGAATCTAACATGCAGGGATATTAAAGGAGCAAACATACTTGTGGATTCAAATGGGCGTCGTGTTAAATTGGCAGACTTCGGGATGGCAAAGCATGTGAGTAGACAATTATTTTCTCCTTTGAATTGGCATGCCTTTAATTGACCTGTGAGTTTATTGGTAGGGAATCTGTAGAATGGTGTTCAAGTTGAATCTCTTTATTTTTCTCAATCATCTAACTTACCTTTGGTGAGCAAAAGTTAGGTTTATTGATGTTGTTATCTCTGCGAATGAATTCTAAAGTTTGACCTTCTTTACGAGTTTCATGATCCAATTATGATTACGTAGTGCTTTCTTAATGTTATTTCTACAGATCACTGGACAATCATGTCATCTATCTTTCAAGGGTAGCCCATACTGGATGGCACCTGAGGTCTGAGGATAATTTTTGACTTTTGCATGCTTAATCATGTGATGATTCTTCATTCATCAGTTGTTTATTCATTTATTGTTTTCAGGTTATAAAGAATTCAAACGGTTGCAACTTTGCGGTGGATATATGGAGTCTCGGATGTACAGTACTGGAAATGGCTACAACAAAACCACCTTGGAGCCAATATGAAGGGGTATGTTCAGTTGACGGGGATATAAATTATCTGTATTGATGCAATATGAAACTTTAAGCTCATCTCATCTCATTATGAACTTCTTATATTATCTACGTGAAATGCTGTCTTCTATTAGACAATCTGAAATATTTGCATTATGATCTGAAGGTTGCCGCCATGTTTAAGATTGGAAATAGTAAAGATCTTCCAGTAATTCCTGATCACCTCTCTGATGAGGGTAAAGATTTTGTCCGGCAATGTTTACAAAGGAACCCGCAGCACCGTCCTACAGCTTCTCAGCTTTTGGACCATTGTTTTGTAAAGTCTGCAGCACCTTTGGAAAGACCTATTCTTAACCCTGAACCTAAAGATCCACCTTCTGCAGTTACAAATGGGGTTAAAAGTTTGGTAACTTTCTATTCCATATTTTTATTTTTATGTCAACCAAGTGCAAATTTGTTGAATTAATTGTTAGTGTCTGGCACTATCCCTGTCGTAATTTGCCAATTTTGACTAGGAGTCATATGTTAAATTGGTTTCCTGTGGTTTATATGAATTTGTGAATATCATGTCTTCTCCTAAGTATATATGCTTCATATCTTGTATTGCCTCTTAATATCTTTGCATCATGAATAAGTTTATGGTGAAGTATCAGTAATAAGTTTGTGTATGTACACGCATCTGGAGGAAATTTAAGTTCGGAACATCTAGCTTATGATGGTCCATCCTGAATGTAGTGAATGTAGGGAAATAAGTGTTCGTTCAATCATTAGAAATTTTGTTGTCTAAACACTTTTTTTATGCCGATCAAACATTGTTTTTGTGTCTCCTTTTAGTAATTTTATCTGAGATACTTATAAAATTTAATTGCTGTTCTTGTTTGCTCATAGGGAATTAATCAAGCGAGAAATTTTCCCTCCTTGGACTCGGAAATGCTTTCAGTTCATTCGTCAAGAGTTTTGAGAACGAGTCCTCATCTCAGGTATTGGCTCCTGCTCTCCCAGGAGTCCGAACTATGGTTTTGTTTCCACTTGTGTATTTAGCTTCTGCTCTGATATCTATTCCATCATTTGTAGTGACATCCATATTCCAAGGAACATATCGTGTCCTGTTTCACCCATTGGCAGCCCCCTTTTGCATTCAAGGTCACCACAGCACCTGAATGGGAGAATGTCTCCTTCACCAATATCTAGCCCTCGGACCACCTCAGGTTCATCCACACCCCTAACTGGTGGCGCTGGGGCTGTTCCCTTTAATCTTTTAAAGCAGTCAGCTTATTTGCAAGAGGGATTTATGAACATGTCAAAGCCCTCAAATGCTGTATACAGCAATGGCCCTTATCATGAATCCAATCCTGATCTTTTTCGAGGATTGCAGCTAGGGTCTGCTATTTTTCCAGAGCTGAGTCCCTGTGAAAATGATGCGGCAGGGAAGCAGCTTGGGGAAGCCCACACATGGGGAACTAAATGATGGACAGTCAATGTTGGCTTATCGAGTGTATCGGCAGCTTTTGGGAGATAATGTGCCGATAAATCCATCCTTGGACCTAAGTCCAAACTCTCCATTACTTAGCCGGACTAGTGGTATCTAACAAACTGCATTTTGTTTTCTTAACTTGTTGATCAGATCAAGTTCTCAGGTTCACCAACAGCTGAGGGAACTAATTGATCCAAATAAGGATTCGAGTGAAAAACTGTTAACATAGGTTAAGATTTACGGAAATAGAGGGGAGCAGATGAGTTAATAGAGGATCAGCAAGAAATCCATAAATGTTACAAGTCTTTCGATAATTGATAATTCTGATTCGGGTTTTGACTGTGAAATAGACTCTGCTTTCTATGCAACTTGCAGCCAAGTTTCTGGTTTGATGAAGCTTCAACTTGCATCGAATATAGAGTGTAGAAGCTTGTGGCTTGTGATTCCCCTAGAGGCATGGCTTCAAGTGTTCCAGTGTATGGCAGTTCCAGAGAAGGGAAAATATTCATGTATATTCTTTTAGATCATTGTACAGAAGGAAAACCAAAGACAAGTACAATTATGAGCATTTTGACTGCAATTTTTGGAGTCTGAAACTGCTGTACAGAAGATGGAGAATGGAATTGAAGTTAGAAGCAATTTGTAGATTTGCTGAGACTAGTGTATACTATGTTTCGTCCAATCCTTGGATTAACTGTCATAATGTACGCTGAATCACATTACAGAAAGGAGAGGTGAAACCAAATTGCGCTTTAATCTCTTATACTTTCTATCTATAGATATTAGAAAGGATACGAAGCGTCATACCAATGCACCAACAGCTTGATGCGTCACCAGCATTGCCAGTGAAGTTCTGAGGCATCCTCTCCAACGGCTTCCAACCTTTAGGTACCTGAAATTCTGACCTTTGAATTCCATTTGGTGCTCGCCGATTTTCTCAGGCAGCCAACTTTCCGGGATTTTCTTCAGAATGAACTCATTGGGGTCAGTCCATGTCTCTAGATCCCACATGATTGCATACACATTCACCAGAACTCTGGTCTTAGCTTTCATATTTCACATTCCCTGATGATAAATGGTGCTGAAGGGTGGAGCCTTGGTGACAAGTTGCGGATAATGCAGATATAAGTACGAGAAAAATCATAATAGGTACAACTATAACCGTAATACTACAGTCGTGATTGCAGATTAAGAGTAAAAACTTAGGGAATGAATATCTTGCAAGCAAGAAAGACACACGTCATTGTCAGATAACTTGATTCCAGAAGTTGGATCATCCTGTATGTCCAAGAGTATGTCCATCAAATCCTTCATCTTCCTTTCAGAATCTTTTGTTAAGTTTGGTTCGAGGCTTTGGGAATACCTTTTTTTTTTTGGGTAAAAAGAAAGAGCAAAGTTCACAAAAGCAAAAACTTACCTAACATAAGAGACTCCTATTAAATCATAATCAATCCATCTATTAACATTAGGGGAGATTTGTCCCAAAACATGAACGTTAGGAGGAAAATCAAAAGTAAATTGGGAAAGGGAGTCAGCAACAAAGTTTCATTCTCTGTAAATATGAGTGAGTTTCACATTATTGAAGAGCTTGTGTAAGTCTAGAATTCTGTCAACAAGAGACAAAAAAACTTGAATTTACTTGAACATCACTGGTTAACATCTTGACAGCAATCTTATTATCACATTCTACAAAAACATCCAAATAGGCAAGATTATAAGTGAGTTTAATACCATAATAAAGAGCACACAATTCAGCACGAAGAATAGAACAACGACCCATCTTGAAAACAAACTCATGTTTCCAGCGACTATTATGATCACGAATCAAATCTCCACCTGCAGCAATCCCCGTGGAGGCAGCCAAAGAAGCATCAGTGCTGAGCTTCATAAAAGGGGAATGTGGACATTTCTAAAAAATTAACCTTTAAACCGAAGGACTATTATTCTCCAAAGGTAACTAGTTGAAGGTATTCTGTATCAATTTAGCTTCAGAATTAGTACTTTGCAAGGTATTAAAAATGGAAGAAATACCAGAATTAAACACTCTGTCATTCCTTTGTTTTCAAAGGTTCCAATAACCTAAGTCGAAATAGTAGGCCAACTAAGATGATCATGAGAGAGATGGGAGCTTTTCAAATTCAATAACAACCAATCTTCCAGTTTAACAATCCAGAAGGAGCTCAAATTATTAAAATCAGTAAAAAGATGCCAGAACTGAACAGCAACATGACAATCACGGAGAATGGGTTTTAGGCTCGTCGTTGCAAATATCACAACTCCCAGAGTCAATTAAGTATCCTCGTTTTCTTTCATCGTTAGTTAAGACTCCATTGTTAAAGGCTAGCCAAAAAAAATTATGATTTTTTGAGAATCTTGCCACTTCCAAATCAGGTTCCAAGGAAAGTTATAAGAAGGAATATAATTTCCAGAAAGAAAATCATAAGCAGATCTCAAAGTAAAAACTCTTGAAGAAGATAGACTCCAAAAAAGGGAATCCTTACCACAAGCATCGGAGGGCACAAGTGTAGCAGCAATAGAAGAGCAAATTGAAGTGGGGAGCAGCTGAGAGAAATACTCCAATCTCCAATCTCCATCATCAGTAACAAAAAAGAGACAATTTTATCAATTATATTATCCAGAATAGTTTCACTAGCTACATGCAGCAAAGGCTCTGAGACACTCGGCAACCATCTATGTTTCCAAAATTTAACCGTGCTCCCATCACCTAAGGCTCAGAAGGCATTAGAAATCACAACATCCCAATTCGCAGTCACCAAACGCCATAGAGGAGTACAAGAAGCAGGAGCAACAATATTATTTGGGACATCAATGTTGAATTTGTATTTAGAACGAAGCATTTTAGTCCGTAGCCTATTAGAATTTGTCAAGATATGCCATCCAACTTTCATAGCATATATTGTATTAACTAAACGAAGATTCCTCAAACCCAAACCTCCAGCTCTTTTAGAATGCTGCACTTTATCCCAAGCAATTAGAGACAGACTCCTTTTGTCATCTTCCTTTGTCCATATGAAACTCCTGCTGATTTTTTCCATCTCATCACAAATTGTAACAGGGATCTTAGAAGTTTGCATGGCAAAGGAAGACATTGAAAACAAAGATGAATTCGCCAAAGTAACACGACCTGTAAAGGAAAGACGACTAGAATTTCAACTCAAAACTTTTGCCTTCATTTTATCAAGGATATACCTATAGCTCTTCTTAGTGACCCGAGAATGGAGGAGAGGGACTCCTAGGTATTTTCCCAAGTCATTAGTTTCATGAAACTCCAGAGTAGCCCTTACGGATCTTCTCGTAGACGCAGGAACGTTTTTTGAAAAAAAAGATTCGAGTTTTCTAAGAGTTGACTCGTTGACCTGAACAAGCACAGAAGTCTTGGAGGACCCCTTTAACAATATCAACTTGAGAATTATCAGCTTTAGCAAAAAGGATAAGATCATCCGCAAAGAAAAGATGAGTAAGCAAAGGACCATCTCTGCTAAGCTTTATTGGTTTCCAATTCCCTTCATCAACAGATTTATATATGCCATGGGATAGTCTTTCCAAGCATAACACAAAGAGGTAAGGGGACAGGGGACACCTTTGACGTAGGCCTCGAGTCAGAAACATATGATCCGTGATGCTACCATTCCATAAGAGTTGTATAGAGCTACCAGAAACACACTTCATAATAGTATTAATAAGGGCCTGGGGTATTCCTACCTCATGAAGGGTATCAAGTAGAAAGTCCCATCGAATTCTGTCATACGCCTTTTCAAGATCAATTTTTATTGCCATACAATCTCTTTTCGAACTCATGTTTCTCATAAAGTGAATAACTTCCTAAGCAACCACAATATTATCAATAATGTGCCTACCTGGAACGAAGCTAGTTTGAGCCGGCCCAATTACTTGAGGCATGATCACCTTGATTTTATGAGCAATGGTCTTCGTGATTAATTTATACATTACTGTGCATAAAGCAATTGGCCTAAACTGGTCAATTTGCTTAGGAACGTCTACTTTAGGAATAAGATATAACAAGGTCTTATTAATATTAAAACCAATATCTCCTCCGGCAAAAATATTTTTGACTTCATTGCACACATCCCTGCCTACAATATTCCATTGAGACTGATAAAAACCCGCTTGATACCCATCAATACCTGGTGCTTTCCAAGGCTTTATAACGAAAAGAGCTTTTCTTATATCCTCATCCCCAATAGGTTTGTTAAGGAATTCCACGGTATTATGATCACAAATAGGGAAGCTCCCTCTGATAGGATAAGACGGCTGGAAGTCTGTATCATCTTTGTACAATCTACTAAAGAACTGCAAAGCAAGGTTCTGAAGAGCCTCCTGTTCACTCGAGATAAAAAATCAGATGCATTTCACTTATTTCATTAATCAATCATAAGTAACCAATAAATGAGACTCTCTTCATTTATCTTTAAGCAATTTCAATTTTGGCAAGAAGAAAGAAGGAAGATGGTCCGTCTAATGTACATCTTTCATCTTTAATCTAATGAATGCTAATAGGTTACATGCCAACATTAAAAGACAACCACTAAACCATTTAATGGTAAGTTCATAACTCCATTTAATGATGATAAACCATAATAAAGACCATCTTTATTTAGCATTT